>VWZV01007745.1:44704-180585 GCA_013397155.1 Irena cyanogastra
CTTCCTCCCTCTTTAAATGGTTACCAATAAACTTGAGTTTAGATAGCTAAAACAATTAATTATTAAAATTACCTATGTTATGATAAAGAATTTACTTTCAACTGCAAAAATACAAAGCTGAATTAACTCCACACAATACTGTCAGGGAATAAGGTGATACTGCCTTCCCCAGACAGCCTTTCCTAACAGTTAAAGTGATGATTCTGAGGTGGTTTTTTTTTCTTTTCAGTTAATTTTAATGCAGATACTTCCATGGTGTAGCTCACTTCATGACTATGTGTTAGCAACAGTGGAGGTCAAGCAGAAGAAGCTAAACTCCACTAGACCGATATGAAAGCTACTGGAACTTAGCTTTTTGGATGAAGTACAAACCATTCTAAGTCAAAGTGACAACATTACCAAACCTCATTACCTTCAAGAAATTAACTAAAGCATGCACACACAAGCTTTGCTGAAATTCTGTAGTGAACAAGTCTCTTTGCGATTCAGAGATTGAAGATGTACCCTCTAGACATGCCCAGATCCATGAAACCAAACCAGAATTAACAACACACAAATTAACATGTTTTCTAGCTTATGATGAATTTTATTTTCAGCTTCCAGCTTTGGGACCCTTATACCCCTCTGGCACTTCTCTTTTTCTTGAAAGGTATACATTAAACCTAAAATCTTCTTAACTGCAGGAAACTGATGCTTTATATATTCTGTATTGTATTGGTTCTGGTTCAGAGCTAACATTTAGGAAGAAACTTCAGAAGAATTTACTTTGGGAGAAGCCAATCTACAGTGGCCCCTCCCTGTCACTGGTTCGGGAAAAACAATTCCTTAGGAGAAAAAGTGGAAAAACCGATTTATTTAACAGGCAAAGCATTCACTAGCACAAATGAACAAACAAAAACAAAACAAAACACAACCAATATGAAACCATAAAACTTCTTAAAACCTCTTGCCGCTCTAAAAAGAGATGACAAACCCAGAAAGTCCCCTCCGTGGGCTGCAGCTCGGCTCACTCAGTCTCTTATCAGTCCCTCCGGCGCTGGAAACGCCGCAGTCCAGGCCCAGCCCGGCAGCCCACAGATGCGAACTGCTGGTGCTCTTCTGGATGTTCAGTCCAGAGCAGGCTTAAACAGGTCGAAAGAGAAAGAAAACCCACAGTCCAGGGAACTTCTCTGCCTCAGCTAGCTCAAAACTAACTAAAAGCAAAGGAGAGCTCTGTCCTGTCGTCTGTCCATCTGCAGACCACACAGCCCAGCAGCAGGAATGCGGGGAAGCGAGTGCAGTTTCTGATAACAAATTCTGCGCTTCTTCTGTCCCCTCTTCGCTCTTGGAACAAATCTTAAAGGTGCAATACTTATTATCCAGCCTAAACAGAGCAGACGACTGGGGATACAGGCACCATATAGCCAACCCAGGACATGTATATAAATATTTCTACCTCATTGTAGAACAGTTCTTGCAAGTGGTCTTGCCGGATAATATTGTTTTCTGGCTCAAAAACTGTACAGGTAATTATTTTTAAGTTCACTTATGATATTTACTGTATATAATAAAAAAAAAAATTGCAAAATATACTGCAGCACAAATTTGTTTTAGTGTTTAGAATCTGTTTACTAGATCAAAACAAAATTAATCCAGTCTTTCTCTATAGTATGAAAGCAGCATTAAATTAAATGGTATATCTCCTCTATCATTTTGCCAGTGCTGCTAAGAAATACAGCACTAGAAATAAGATGTCACAGTACCAATCTTGTAGTTTAATTCCTGCAAGCTTCTATCATATGTTTCTCTGCAATCTAGGATTTCTTTAGCACAGTAAGAAACACAGAGAAGATTTTTGAGAGAGCAAAAGCATAATTTATAGCATGCTTCTTGACCCATTCCTCAGCTAATAAGACCAGTTCTACCCTTTGTGATACGTGAATGTCATGGGGAGTTAATCATCAGAGCTTTTGGTTGTTGCGAAGTTCCTACCAGGCATACTGCACCATGATTTCTCAGTCTAATATCTCTTCTGAAATTCATATTGCTTATCCTGTCCATATTATTCTTCTGCATTATTTCTTTGGGCTTTTTACTAATGCATCACACACTTCAGTGGGTCCAACATTGAGTAAATGAACACATTAGGTGTCCACAAAAATTCTGAATTTCAAAGGTGATTTTCAATATCCAGTTTGTCGTTAATGTGACTGGGAAATTATAATCAGCTATGCTAGACAGCTACTAGATAAATATTTTTATTTTTCTGGAACCAGAATTAGCATATCTATGTCTCTTAAAAAATAATCCTGTGAGTGCTAGCTTTCTGACATTACATCTGCAATATCTACAGTTTCCTTGAGTGCTCAGGAGTTCAGCCTTTTCCGGCAGGTTTTATTGGCACCCATTGCTCAGGAATGAGCACTGGCCGATGCCAATGAGGTTTGACTGAGCAATGTTGCTGCAGGGACAGTAGGTGGAACCAGGACTTACAAATCACCAGCTGTGCACAGGTTGGAAAGGAGCCTGCTTTAAAAATTGGCTGTTTTTCTCAGAAAAAAATCGGTTTAGGTGGGATTTTATCTTCAAGAACTCAGGAAAGCCTCTACAGAAAATAAGTATTTGTGAAGAAGGTGTCTATGTATTCTAAGTTTCACTATTTTTCCAAATACTATCACACGTCAGGAAGTTTGGGGAAACTGATGCCCTGAGTTGTGTTCATTTTTGGATGTGTGCTCTTAGAATGTTTTTCTAGTTTGTGGTGATGTCACTTTGATGCATTTAAATAAATACTCAGCACAGACTGAAAACTATGGCTCAAGTGAATCATGGCTGCTCTGATTTGCACAGAGAGATGTCATTTGTCCCGTCATTTCACCAAAATAACTTTCTTGCAGTCAAGATCTAATGTAAAATAATCAGCAGGACTACCACAGAAAGAATAACTGTTTCTTTGTGGACCAGAATCAGTCAGCCTGTGAATTCACTGGGGAAAACAACCGACATGGACATGGGGTTAAAATTAAATCTTGCTTCTGCATACTACCTGATATGGAGGGACCTGAAAAACCTGGAGCAAACTGGTTGCATTGGAAATAATAGAAATACCAGGCTATGAGTTTTAAGCATGTACCCCAACTAAGCCTGGGATCTTAGGGATTGGCATTTTCCTGTAGAACTACCTCTCGAAACAATTTTAATGATCCACAGCACGACTGACATGATATATGACACTATATGCCTGAATAGAATTAGTACTCTACAAGCATGATAAATCCATCTGCCATGCTTCCTAAAAGAAAGAGGAATTTCTATAGCTTCCTCTGCCTCACATAATCTATTTCAGCTGAATTCCAAACAACAGTTGGGCAGGGTAGGTTTCCCAGCCACTTGTACATTCTCTTGTAATAATTCTTTTAAGAGAACTCAGTCTTCCTGTTATTAGTCAGAATGTACTTTAGAGTCACTCTGTCCTTGCTGTTCAGAATTAAGAGACAGTTCAGAATTAATAGACGGGAAGTTTCTGTTTTCTGCATTTTTTATTACTTTTTTGTTACATTGCATCCTGCCATTCAGTCATCACTGGAAAGAACAGAGAGCATTGTTTGCCAATAGATACGGGAGAGGATTTTGAAGTGATCTATCATTTATTTTTCGTTTCAACGGATTTTAGTGTGAAATAATGGATGATGTAATCATCATGGCCAGTTTAGCTGGCAAACACTGCCTCAGACTAGGTAGTGTGAATAAACAGCATTGTATTAGTAATTTTCTTCAATGAGGAAAATTATTTATTTGCAATGCAATAGTGCGCTTGTGCTTGAATTTACCTTACTCTCTACTGAACATACCAACATATCTGCATTCTAGTCTTATAAATGCTGCCTCAAGACCATATTTAACAAATATAACTTCATTTAACATTGTATTCAGTTCAGACCTGTGTAGCAATAGCATGTAAAACCACTGTTTTAGAAGGAAGAGGTGGGGAATGGTTACACAATCAAATAGGAACAGTTAATCTACATGACCTTTATTCAAAGCCCAGGGAGAGGTGTATTTAGTTACCAGTGACTCAGTCCAATTATTCAGCTTTCCATCTACAAATGTGTCTACTTAGACCAGACTTCAACCTTCACCAAAAAGAGGAGTATAATCTCTGTAACCGTCTGTATTCTGTATTGCCTTGTATGAGCTACTCTTTCCATGCTTCGCCAGTCCCTACTTCTTATGGTACCATCTGCTAATTAGCCATATGCACTAGGAGCCAAAGCTGTAGAAGTCATACTGAAGTGAGCTCTTGGGTGACCTTGACAAGGGAGCACTTCCTCCTCTGTTCTCCTTCCCTGACATGGTTTAGATATTTGTGTTATGGTCAGGGAAGCTCCCATGCATGGACCTGATTCTCTCTTGTGACTGTCAGAGGATAAAAGGCTGTGCCAGAAAAGTATTACAGACAATTTAACAATGCTGGGTTTCTTGGCCAAAGATTCAGTTAATTATCCAGTGCTAACAACTGATAAGCAGTGTACAGTCATGATATCGAATTGCAGCATAGAGTCTCAAAGCCAGACAAATCTTTCTGCTTTTAGAGGAATGAAGGCTCATATTCATCATTCACCTTCCGTGTGCTTTCTCCCACTCTGCCAAGACTGCTTGGATAACTTCTTTAAGGTCTTCTCTCTCTGTAGGTTGTGGCCCTATGAACCCGAGACTAATTATCACCGTAGATGAAAATGATAGTGATAGAGGGTTTTCTATGAGTTACAGCTCAAGGTTGCTGCTTGCAAGTGAAATAAGGTAAGGAGGATATTCATGCTTTCATGCAGTTCACCATCTCCCTTGGATCTTCAGGCTTTGCTGTATCTTGAGACAGTAAGACCTCAGGGTTCTTCTAACAGATATCTGAGGTCAACAGCAATGCCTAAAATTCAAAGACCTTGGCAGAGGTATATGTAGCATTTCCTCTTTTTTCATAAACTGAATTTCTCTATCAAAGGCACATTTATTTGATGTAGGTTTAAACACCCAAAAGACAAAGTGTAGCTGTTGGCAATCTTTCAAGACTTGGGCAGAAAAGCCAAACTGCAAAATTCACAGAAAGAAATTCACCTGAAGAGTTTCAATGAACTACAACTGATAACCTTCAGTAACTGTGCTGAGCAGACATCTCAGGATTTCTTGTGTGAACAATGGAAGACTGGAAGAGAAGACTGGGAGAAAAATGAGACTGTCTTGCAGAGCACTTGTATTAAGAGGCTTCAGTGATTTTTAAAGAAAGGAAATTTACCTACAGTGTAAGAATATTTCTCTTTGCCTGCTGATGAATTTTATCTCAGTGGAGGATTTGAACTTTTTCTGCCTATTTTTAAATGTAGAGTTATGGAATAGTTCATATACTTGTATATGAAAAAAAATATTTATATATATATGTGTGTGACTGTATTTATACCTACACATTTTATACCTACACAGATAAGTTCCCAAGAGGCATTTGATCAGAGAATTGTTGCTTTTTTAAATTCAACTGAGAAGAAGCAGCTGCTTGGAACAAAATGCAGTTAAAGAAATTACTCTGGAAACTTCCTGAGACCATAAAAATCACTACAACTTAAGAGTAATTTATTATATGCTATTGTACAGTAAGTTTCTCTGTTATTTGGTACCTTATCAGGTGCTCTACATGAAGGAAAGTTCATAAGGTCCTTTGCAGTTTCCAAGGACCACCTAGATAATTTGTGTTTTCTGGAGCATGTGGCACCATAATTTTTCTCTGAGTTAAAGGCTTTAGCATGATGGTCTTTGAAAATTTCCAGCATTTATCTACAGGCAACTTTTAAACCTGTTTTATGCTGCATGTAATTGTGTGGCTTACATACATTTTATAAAGAGTAAATAACAATACTCTGTGTCAGCCTTCACTTTGATAAGCTAAAAAAGGTTAATTCTTTGGTCAAACCAGTTGTTGAGTGTTTACTTGCATGTTTCTGAAGGTCAATGTCATCAGGAATCAGACACAGCAGTTTGTGTAATGTTAATCTGGTTTAGTGTCAGGATGCAGTGGAAAAGGCAGGAGGTGTCAGTGGGAGGACCAGTTCACTTAGCTAATGCCTCCAATATGGTTTATAGGTGGGTTATCACTTCCAGCTGATAGGTGGGTTATTACTTTGCCAACTTGTAGCCACTGTTGATTATTCAGTAGGGTCCTACATGAATATTCACCATGGTGTTTTGGAAACTAAAAGCAAACTGCTGCCTGTAAACACATCAGCCACAAGAAAACTCCCTCAACACACACCTACAAATCATTCTAAACGTGCTGTGGGTTTTTTTTAATGTTTAGATTTGCGTGTCCATGGGAGCCATGGTCTATCTAAGGAGTACCCTTTGGTCTCTGTTTTTCAATAAGCACTTTTGTGAGGGGTAAAGAACAGCAGTTTGGTATTTGATGAAAGTTGCATAGCTTCTTAAAATGCTTGTCAGAAGGAACTCAGATAAAATAAAAAGCTCTTGATGCTGGCCATAGCTCATTGCAATCAGCTATGATATCAAAATGCAAGGACTAGTTTTCATTTGCTCCTTGAATCAGCTTTATGTAGAAGGACTTTTCAAGGGATATTTCCATTTTGATTATTGACTCATTTGCTCCTGAACATTTCAAGTAAGCGGAAGCTGCATTTCCCAGTGAAACTTATTTGCTTACCTTTCCTTGTCAGGGTCCTAATTTGGGCCC
Source organism: Irena cyanogastra (assembly GCA_013397155.1). NCBI lineage: Eukaryota > Metazoa > Chordata > Aves > Passeriformes > Irenidae > Irena > Irena cyanogastra. The sequence goes on from VWZV01007745.1 coordinate 51,417, forward strand.
AAGTGTCTTTATTTTAATTGAAAAAAAACTATTAGTCTTCTTCATGCAAGCCTACATGGCTTATCTTCATTTAATAATCAGTTGTGTAGTTGGTGCTCAGATACAGTTTAACTGAGAAAATTGCAGTGTTTTGCCAATGTGGGGTTATTTGAATACTGAAAGTGCAGCTTCCTATAATGCGATCAATTCCTTGAGGGCACACAAATCCTTGCCTGACCTTTTGAAATAAATTAGTAACAGAATCCAAAGGCTGGTATTTTGATGTAAAGGTTGCAATGAATGTCATCTGTCGGGTATCAGAAGAGTTTAATGAAGGCCTCTTACATCAGGTGCTCTACAAGTTCAGGAAGATGCTCAGGGGTCTCTGCTCTGTGCTGCATCTGACCTGTGTATTCTGGGAAAGCTGGACAATTTGCTTTCCTATGCCTTAATGAGAGAATCTATCTGGAAGCTGCAAAATAACTGCTGTCTCCAGTCTTTCCACCATGTATAAAGGATCCCTGTGATGGCTTGCTGAACGGTGTTAGTGGCTCCTGACTCTGGCAGCTGGATGGCGGCTGATGCAATCACCCTCCCATGATGGTCCCCTGGCAGTGACCACCCCTCCTTCTGTGGGGTGATGGGGACCCTGTCCTCTTGGCTTGTGGTGATGGGTATCCTATATCCCTGAGACTCTCCAGGGCAGCTTGGAGTGAGGGGCTGGGCTCTCCATTGTTGTGGTGAGGTGACTGGGGCTCCCTCCCATGCCATGTGTCCCTCTTCTTGTGCACAGGCAGAAGTCTTTAGTCATTTAAGTTAAAAATTTGTTACTGTACCTTGGGGGAAAAATCCTCCGGCATGGATGTTTGGCCATTCTGCCCACACCACCTAAGATACTCTTTCTGGTCCTGGAATTTACCATCCTGGTGATACTGTTGGATATACGTGGCAGGGAGAAAGGCCTTGTCAACACAGACTGGAGAGTCTTCCATGAGCTACAGCCCTCGGTGGAGGTCCAAGGGTTTGTCAGACTTTTCTCTGTCTCCACACAATTTGTCAAAATTAATGCCTCATCCTTGCTCTACATAGTCTAGTAAAAAGAGCTGAATCTCCATCCTTGAAGAAATTCAAAACTCAACTGAACAGGACAGGACTGAACACTGCTGTAGTGCTGTAGATGACCCTGTTTTGAACAGAGGGCTGGACAAGACCATCTCCAGAGGTCCCTTCCCAGCTCAGCCAGCCTGGGATTCTTCAACACAAAATGGTTCCCCATTTTGGGGGAGGGAAGCATCTTTCTTCCCATAATACATGCAACTGGAAGTACAGTATTACCAAACAAAAAGATTTGTTTTTATTCTTTGACAAAAAGCGATGAGAATAGGAGCACACAGAAAGATTTGACAGAATTGCATTGATATGAAGTGTGGTTCTCCAGACCACCTTCATCTCAGAACAGGTAGACTGGTTTCAGACTGAAATGAGAGAGCTCATTTCAGTGTATCCCCTACTTGAGATGATACTCTCCAAACTCAGAACAAAAAGGTTAAGATGTCTGCTCTTATTATTTTTCTAAGGAAATGCAATGAATAAAAGTTAAGGTTTTTTTTTCTTATGCCAAAAAATTTGACTCTTTATGTCTAATTATTTGAAGGCACCTGGTCGTTTTTATCCTGTTTGCTTTGTACTAGTACTGAAACTGAAATTCTTTCAAGTGAAGCAGAAATCTTTGTCAGCTTGAAATTGGAGCATCAAGTATATTAACTGTTATTACATAACTATTTCCATTTTTATTAAAGCATGTCTGTGCCACAGCAAGTTTCTATAAGCAATACGTAAATGAGGCTTTGAAACTCAGTTTCAAAAATCAGGTTATATAAACTCAGTTTTGAAATACAATTTTTTGCTACAAGAATTTCAGACCATCTTAAGTCAAATCATTTTGGAAGACAGACTGAACCTAGAATATTTCCCTCCTATTATTCATGGCAGAACATTTTCTGGTTTGGAAATTCCATTTCTAGGAGAAGTGTTTGGAACTAGATGATCTTTAAGGTCCCTTCCAACCCAAGCCATTCTATGATTCTTTGAAAAGAAATGGAAAATTGAATTTGGACTTCGAACATTTAAAGCAGATTTTCACAGCCTGTCAATGAATGACCAAATAAACTATGAATGTTTATTTTAGCATATTTGACCAAGACTGTGAATAAACAAAGTCAAAACTCCTAGAATGAGACAGGAATACTGATCTCTAAATTTTCATTGTGTGCTGCTCTGGAATCATGGGGAGAGTAAGTACAAATTGGACCTCAGCTGAATTTACATTACAGCAGTGTGTATGGGCAATGCACTCTGGATAAGAGCAAGAGAAATCTTTACTGAATTTACAGGCAAGTATTTTCACAGCTGCTACAGATCTTAAAATCAGCTAGAGGAAAATTCTGTGTTCCTCAAAAAGGAGAAGATGAATGTTTAAAAAACTCACTACTTTTAGAAAAAGGTGATGGTGAGTTCCTGAAGGACGTTGTGAACCATACATTTTTACAGATGAAAAGATGCAAAGCTGCCTTCCAAGTTTCAGATACATTAAAGCTTTCACTCACACACTCCTTGTCCTGTGAACATAAGGACAAACTGGTGTTAGCTAGCCTTTAGTTACAGAGATGTGTAGTAATTCCAGGTGGGAGGAGCTTTATGCCATCCTTGAACATTTCGCAGTTTTTGAGTTGCTGTCTATGATGTGTATTCATTTCCAAAATGCAAAAAATATGTCCTCTACCCATTAACTATGGCCCTGTTCACTGTGTGCAAGAGAAATGATTCCTTTGTTAGCCAATGTCTTTTCTGAGTGCCTTTAAAAAAAACATGGAAAAAAGATACATTAATTTTTTTCTCTGAGCAATGAGGACCAAACCAAAGGGGATAAATACACTCATGTGAATGACTGACTGTTTCAGATCAGTAGCATTACTGTACAGAAAAAGATACTCATTCATGAGGACAGACTAAAAAGCTGGGTTCCCAGACTACTGTGTGCTGTCTGTATTTCCCTTATCAGACAGGAGAACTAGCTTGTGAATAATCAATTGGGAAAAATTTTCATGTTCTTATGCAGCCCAAGATCCAGTGAAAGCCTAAGGCAGCCTCAGCTTAACACAAGAACCTTAAACTGAAAGTAGTTACCAAAGCTTTGAAGGTTATTATTTGCCGCAACACAGCCAAAGTTGCTTCTGGCAAAGCTGGAGGAAATGCCCAAACTCAACAGCACAGCTCAAATTTGCCCAGCTCGAGAGGCCCTAGGCTCCTTCAGCTGCCCTGCACACTCTGGATGCTTAGCTCTGCCCTTGCTGAGGTGAGATGCAGAGCTTCTGCAGCAGCTTCCTTTGGCAGTAAGGCGCAGCTATAGCAAGGCAAGTGCAGACATCTCTCCTGAAGCCATGCCAAGCCTGCAGGGGCTGAGATCAGCACCAAATATGGGGGGAGCCCTAATCCAGCTCTAAGAAATGCTGTGCTGCTATCACACTGCTGCTGCTCCACAAGGAAGCTGTCAGCTCTGCCAGCTCAGGGGTTCAAACTCAATTATCCCAAAACTGCACTTTGGTCTTTCCCTGATGCTCCTGGGAATGACTGCTAAAATTCAAAAGGAGACCTTGTGAGTATGGATGGTGTCATGTTATGGAAATGTCTTTCAGTAAGTAACATCCCAATATGAATAATCACTCAAGAGTATCTTCTTTCAAAAGCAGTATTTATTTTTTCATCAAGATAAGACACATTACATACTGCATCAAGTAAAGAGTACTGCTAGGAAAGCTGCATTTAACTGAGATAAAAAAAATATACATAGATTGCACTTGAGAAAGTAGGCTCTATCCCAGAAGAATATAGCAAATAAAAAGCTGATGAATGGTTTGAAATTAGGATGCTTTCTGAATTGCCTTTGAAAATGTATTTATTTTGGGGGGTTCCAATTCCACCAATAAAACTGAACCAGATTAGTTTTTTTAAGAGCTTTGTTCTTTAAGTTAAAATAGTATGTAAACAACATAACAATTATACAAAGACAAAAAAAGGGGAAACAGCATGGAGATACACTTTTGCAACTTCTGCTAATAAATAAAAATGAAAAAATTTGCTGATATTTGGGTTCACCAGGGTCACTGCATCTCGGAGCTTGGGTTTTGGGGAGTTTCTCTTAATTCACACGTATGTCATCATCTCCACACTACCACACGAAGCCCATCCTTGACCCTCCTGCACCGGCTGGAAGCGTGGTGTCTGTATGGCAGCAGGGAACAGTGAATGGTTCCATCAATTAGTAAGTGTCCCAGGAGCAATACTTCAAACCTTGTGACAAGCTTAGCTTACATTTAAGAAGGTAAACCTATCATTAAGCAAGAGGACTTGTTTCTTACTTTGCATCTGAATTTTTCTGTTGGACCCTGGCATTCACTGCTGCCTTTATCTAACTCAGCTGAATTCTCAGCTGTTCAGCCTTTAAAAGGAGCATTCATACTATCTACCTCTGTGTATCCCACTTAGATGTCCAAATACAGTCAAAGGAGAGAAAGGAATGCTCCCAAACTGTGTGATTTCAACCTTTGGACTAAGGCACGCTATGGCAGAGCCTCTCCCAGTTGCCTCTAGGGGTAACAGGCTCCCAGCCAAGGCTGAATCCCCCCAAGGAGGCAAAAGCCCCCCTCACAGCCCGTGGCTGTTGGGGTGGGACCGGGCGAGCCGGCGGTGCTGCGTGCCGCACACATGGTGCAGCACTGCCTGCTGCCCAGTTTCACTTTGAGGGTGGGAATCAAAGGACCACTTAGAGCACAAAGCCTTGTGAAACTTGTGTATCCTACAAACAATGCTAACTATGAAATCAGAGTGCTTAGGTGTGATTCAGTCAGAGATACAAACAGGAGTGCGGTATATCAAAAACAATCTGTACTGCCAAGGTCTTGCGTGCAAATTTATTCCAAACTTAGCTAAAACTTATGGAAGGGCTGGGTCAATCTTGTTACTAAGCTACAGACAGAAAAAGAATGAGATATTCTTTAAATAGTCCTGAGCTACAAAATGAAGGTGGGAATCTTTGGTTACAGGGCTGTTCTTTAAATATGAATTGCTTTGAAAAATGATGAATCACTTCCCAAGTAATCATTCAGGAGCATTTTTAAACAGACATCTGGGAGCCAGAGAGGAAAAATTAATAGAAATAATAAAACCCTCACACTTTCTGAATCTCCAAGGTTTAAGTACAGGAAAGAAAGTAACACAACATTTCTAAGGGATCTTTCAGCAAAGTTTTGCAAAAATTATAAAAAAGCACTACAAAATACTTGAGCTGATGAAGAGGGAAAATGAGAACATCAGGGTGCTTTTGTAACAAACCTATGGAGTACTAAAACATACTGGTTTGAAGGCCATGTATTTTATAGCACATGCCATTTTCCACTAATTATAATGTATTATTGTCAGCCTACTTCACTCTTTCAGAGAGACAGAAAGACAAGAGCTGACACAGACAAGATGATTCGATGCAGCTTATGTCTACTGTAAAACATAAAACCTCAGTCATTAAATGTGCCACCCTAGTCCCTCTGTTATATTAATGATCAAAATTCCAATTCTTTGCGAAACTTAAATCTGCCTGGTTTTTACATTTTTGAAGCAGCATTTGAAAATCCTTAGTTTGGAAGGATCTTTTTTCTTTTTTCAGCTAGAGCACTTTTGTAATAGTTTAAAAGGCATAGGAAGCTATGTTGTAGCTTTTAAAGTGCTAATTTTATTATGAGGTGGTATTTAGTAATATTCTTCTGGAAGTTAATAGATGATGCACATTTTTGATGACTGACAGACACTACTTAATGAGTTAATATGCTTCAGCAAAATGCAATAAAAAAAAAAGAAATTCACTGTCAACACTTTAACCATGGCAATACACAGAGCTGGAATGAGACAACTAACTTCAGATAACTAAGATTAATGCATATATGACATAGTTAAAAAACAAATAAAGAAACCCCAAACCAAATAATGATAATTAAATCACAAACATAGTTTTGTTTCCCAGTAACACAACTGCAAAACAAATCAATATTTTCAACAAACAAGTGCCCTATCTTTGTCTCATCCACAGGAAAGCATGGCACTCCTCGAACTGCTGCGAGGAAGATCCAAGGGGAGGGCCGTCTCTCCCTTCTTGTATGGAGGGGCTCCTCTTGAGCAACTGTGGGGCCACTCTAGGCAAGGGGCAGGAATCCAGATAGGTAGGTGGTGAGCAAAACCAGTTCCAGCCCACAGGTATTTACCTGGAGAGCTGACAGGAGCCCCCTCTTGCAGAAGCACTTGGGCGATGGCTGCCATGGAGCCACCATGGCAAAAGCAGCAGCCTCAGCACCCCTTACCACCCTCAGTGTCCTGGCTCATGCAAAGCATCTAATTTCAGCACACAATTTGCTTGAGTACAAACAGTGAGATTTGACTTTACTGATGTGTAATTTCATGTAATGATAGATTTTAAGCATTCTATCTCACTCAGTTGGGCCAGAATGCTCGGAAGTTCCCTTTGAGAGTGAGGCAAACCATTTTGCACTGCTACGGGCTCCAATTCTCTCTTCATTTATACCCACCATAAAACCCTACCTACTACCAGGAGAGCTGAGAAGGTAGAAATAGGAGCTGAATTTGAGTGTAGGAATTGGTGAGTGAAAAAGAAACAAAATGCTATTGCATTGCCAGCTACCACAAATACCTCCATAGCTGGTATTTAAATTCAGTGGGTACTGTGTGCCTAAGGACTGCAATTGAGCTTTTAAAATCTCAACCCTCAGAATCTAGCTACAGAACACCACAATCCTAAATTCTTGGATGCTGATACATAAATGTATGCTATATCTGTTGAGTTGCCATGACATTAATCAGCACAGCAATGATTTTTGCTAATTGCAAAGGCTGGCTAGTAGCAAATTTCAAATGATTAGTGAGTAAAGGTCCTCAGAGCAATCCTGCTTGAAAGTAAATGTCCGGTAAGATGCAATTAGTGTGTCCTTTTCTTTTCTTTCTTTGTTTTTTCTTTTTTATCGGGGTGGTCTTGAACTGCAGACACAATCACAACGCTCATGGTGATCCAGCTGTATGTCTACCAAGGACATGTTGTTCCTGATTCTGCCTCTTCTTCTGGTATGCCCAGCCTCGGGGACAAACTTCAGCACCTGGGAGGATCCACAAAAATGCACTGAATTAGAAAATGCTGTTGGAGATCTGAGGATGAGAATGTTGGGGCCCCAAGGGCACCAACATCCCTTAATGGCCCTGACCATCATTAATTTAGACACATTTTTGTTTTATTTCCAGCTTTTTCTTTGCACACTTTGACATCCTGCTGTATTGTTTGTCCTGGAGCTTGGACAGACAGTATTTTTTCCTACCTGAGGTATCTTTATATCATGCAGTTTCCTAACCACGTCCAGAGTTGCTCCTCTGCATGCGAACTATCAAGCAGGTTTTCTTTGGCTCGTTTTTGCAGTCCCATACCTATTTGAGTTGTCTTGTCCCTCCTCTCCCTTGTAGAATATTTCTGCTCTTAAGAACAAGGAACATTTTTTTATGCAATTTGAAATTTCTGAAGCACATATCATTAGAATTGGTCCAAAACTTAAATACTTGTGAAGGGCAGAAAAAGATGAAGGAGCTTGCACAAACTATGTGTCAGATACCACTGAGTTTCTGTGGTATGTGAGCTTTGTTGGCTTACTTTAAAAATCTCTGTCTCAACCTAAATGATTTCTGAAGAATTTACTGTGAATAATGTCAAGCAAACAAGAAACCAAAATGACTTCCTAAGGAAGTATATGTCAAAATAGACACTTCTGAAAAAACTCTATCTAGGCAAGATGACCTCGAGACCCCTAGGAAGGCGGTTGTAGGTTGTAAAAAAGAGCTAGCTTGGCCAAGTGACTGCCAGATCAGTTGGATTTCTCTTGCTTGTTCAAAGATGCAGAGATGTCTGTTAAGTGCATGACCTCCCAAAGCCAGTGGCCAACTGGGAAGTGGGACCTAAATGTCTGTAACACCTCAGCCACTGAAGCACCCACATTTCTACCCTAACAGATCATACTGGTTTATAACTAACAGATCACTCTGTTACTTAACAATCTTTTTTTTTCTTTTTACAAAGCAGTTTCTGTGTTTTGATGTCATAACACCATACAAGAGTTGAGATGGTTTTGGAAATGACAGGGAATAAGAGGCTGTGTGCCAGATCAACAGAGTATTAGCATTTCAACAGAATTAGGAAGTCCCAGAAAGTAAATGTGAAGCACTTGCCAAAGGACAATCAGAGATGCTGTGCAGAGTGGGTGAGGAAGGGCAGGCAGGTTAGCAGCTCTCAGGACAAGATCATTTGTTCTCTGCCATTAATGCCTTGAGGCTAGAAAAGTCATGAGATATAACAAAAGTGATAAGCACTGAACACAGTCTATTTTTTTTTTGTTCTCCCTTTTGTGATGAAATTTATATTTAGCCTATGTAATACTGAAAGGAAGAACTGTGTCTAAGCAAGGTATAGACATGCTGCTGTACTGTGTTGGGAAAACAGAACTACTTTGCCCTGTCAGAAACGCAGAAACATAATTTTACTTTTTTTTTCAAGGCAACAAAAATAGAGTATATTTGAATTGATTTCAAACATTGGTTGCATCTATATATGCAATAAATCCTGATGGACACTAGGACAATTTGCTGTATCACACTGTCATCCCGAGCACAAAGGAATTGAACCCAATCAGGTTGCTGCATTTATTACAGAGCTAAAAATAGACCACAACTCCAAAGATGTTTTTTTTAAAGAAAATGTACTTTTAAAATCAAGTATAGATGCTGACACTGAATCCATGATAAATTCCTTATTTAAAGAAGTCTTCCAGCAAATATGACAAATCCAGATGACGAATACAGTTTACAAGATCATGGGTAGGTAGATCTGATTTTTTCCAGCTGAGAGCAAATCAAAGTATGCAATGGGATGACAACAAAGATGTGGACTGTAAGTTAACAGACCAACTGACAGCTTGAGAACTTTCCCTGTGGTTTTTATCAAGAAGCATGAGCACAGTATATAGGCTTTGCTGATAAGAAAATCAACTGTCAGGCACCTTCTCAGACAAGACAGGAAAACAGTGATTGAACACAGCTGAAATTATCAAAACATACATAGAGTCCTTTAGCTGGGAAAAGACCTCTAAGATCATTGGGTCTGACCCTCATCCCAGCACCACCAAGTCAACCACTAACTTCTGTCTCCTAATGCCCCATCTCACATGCTTTTAGAATACTTCCAGGAATAGCAACTCTCCCACTTCCCTGGGCAGCCTGTTTCAATTTTTGACCACCCTTGCAGTAAAGAAAATTTCCCTTATATCTAGTCTAAACCTCCTCTGGTGCAGCTTGAGGCTATGTCCTCTTGTTCTGCCACTTGTTATCTGGGAGAAGAGGCCCACTCCACCAGGCTGCACCCTCCTTTAAGACACTCAGACAGAGTGATAAGGTTCCCCCTCGAGCCTCTTTTGCTCCAGTCTAAACACACTGAGCTCCCTCAGATGTAAGACTTGTCCTCCAGACCCTTCTTCAGCTCTGTTGCCCCACCCTGGATTTGAGGTGTGGCCTCACCAGTGCTGAGTACAGGGGGACGGTCACTGCCCTGCTCCTGCTGGCCACACCAGTGCTGATCCAGGCCAGGATGCCATTGGTCACCTGGGCACACACACTGGATCATGTTCAGCTGCTGTCAACCAGCACCCTCAGGTCCTTTTCTGACAGACAGCTTTCCAGGCACTCTGCCCCATCCTGTAGCACTGCCTGGGGCTGTTGTGACCCACGTGCAGGACCCAGAACTTGGCATTGTTGAACCTCACACAACTGGTCTCAGATTTAGCCTTTCCAGATCCCCCTCCAGAGCTACTTTAATAGCTGATCACAGAACTGATATTCAAAACTCTCTGTCTCACTCTCACCTAATAGTTTTATTTTCATCTAAGTACAAGGGAGTTGAAAGCAATCTCAAAGTAAGGCCATTTCTAGGGACCACAGTAGAAGGAAGACAACCCTTTATTCTGCAAATAGGTGCTGTTTATTTATCACATAGTCATATCCTTAAAGCTCAGGAACTACTGAATTAATGAGAACAGTTCAAATAAATTCTGTTCAGGACACTTTAACACTCATTTTTTCATGGGATCAGTAGCTGTAAGAAAATATGGATATGACAGGTCAAAAATGCTCAAAGGGTTTGTTTTCTTTTTTTGTAGGGGTTAAAAAGGACAACCTTGTAGTTTTCAAATTAAAGGATCAGTGTCTGTCACTTCTCATCAAATTGCAGTGCCTCAGCTACTCAGATCATTGCCTCACAAAGAGCATGTAACTACAGTCATGTCCCTCTCATCAAACACTGAGTAAATTATGGTCATAAAACTATTAAAACAATTAAAATAAAATCAAGACAGATTATTCTGCTTTTGATCTGGATTTGGTGCTTATAGGTAATACAAAAAAAAGTGAAGCAGGGCATTTTCCACACAGAGAGCCCCATAGGAGCACACCAATATGCTGGACAACACTCTACTTTGTAGATGTGCCTGAGCATCTGAGAAGTTTCAAGGTAAGATGACTGTAGCCACCATGTAACTTTCCTTGGGGGCAGCAATGTAGGAAATATAAAGAAAATGCTTACATGTGTTTCCTTGCCAGCAATCTTGCTCATTGATCATATATTGAATTGGGATGCCAGTTTCTGAAAGCCTCCTTAAATGAGATCAAAGCCATGACAAAAACCAGGATCCAGAAGCTGAAGCCAGAAAAACTTCAAGTGGAATTAGGGTACACTTATTTAAGTCAGGCCCAGTCACCACTTGGACAGCCTTCCAAGGAACTGGGGGTTTCCAGCCTGTTTAAGGACTGCCTTTCCAGGAGGTGTACGGTACCAGTTTGGGTTGTGCTCTGGGGGCAGCAGGTGCTCTCCTGTTGCCAGTGGAGCACAGAAAGTCAGGGTTGATGGCCCCTATCATCTAAGCAGGTCTGTAAGAACACTTAAGAACTCTTAACACTTCAAGATCAGCGGCTGAGGACAACAGAGTGGCAATGACTGCCAGGAAGAGGACCCAGCTGGAGAGAACCTGTTCACCCTGATCCATACATGGCATGTCTTCAGTAGAAGCTGGAATAAAGCAGCAACTCCAGAGCATGATTCACCTGAAACACCCACCTCTGGCAGGGCTAGCTCTGGGGACTAGGAAAGGAGCCCAAAGCTTGGACTCAGAGTGTTAGATGGGTAGAGCCAGATGAGGTGAACCATCGCTTCAGCATTTGCTGACGGTCCTAGCCAGGTATCACTGATCCTTGAAGTCAGGCAACATTTAGCCATGACAGTCCATGATGGCTGATTTCTGTTTTATTAAAAAGCAAAGAAGGATAGCAAACCCAGTCAAGATATTTACTTATTAGTAACAAAAGCAACATTGTTTTTTTAAAATTCTTGACCAGTATTTTAAACACCAATAGAAAAATGAAGCATCACTCAAAAATCATCTTTTTATTCCTTTCTGATTAGCTTAAGAAGCCTACAGAAAAATCAATAACATGACTATGGTTTACCCAATATCTAATTAGCTTCATATTCTTGTGACAGAGGATGGTGAGCAACTTTGGATGCTATTTTAGATAGTGAAATTTGTATTTTGCAGAACTTATTTTAAAATTCTGCTATGCAGCATTATCTAATCTCCTTCTGCACATCTAAAAATAACCCCATTCTAGCATGCAAACCAAATTATATTTGTCTGAGATTCATGAAAGAGGAAGCATCAAAAGTGCAAAACATTCAACACAGATCCAAGTTCTGACAGACATAAAAAATCTTACTCCGCAATTTTTGAAAGTTATCTAATCCAAAGGTCACACACGGTTTAGCTGTGCTCTGAGTATAAGAAGCCAAGTATTATGGGAATGTGGTTCATAATTTAGCACAAGAACCTTTACTCTAGTAGGAACACAGCCTAAACCAAAGACACAAAGCCTAAACCATAGACCCAAAGATGTATTCTTTCTTACCAGAGATAATTACAGGGTATCAGTGACAAGAAAAATGAGTTGGCTTGCTGATCAGTGGTAGCAGGCAAACTAAGGGATTGTTAAATATAGATGGGATTATTGTTTCCATTTTTTATTTGTATATATAAGAAACATGTTTTAATACAACAAACACATGAAAAATTAATTGGCTGAAGCACTTACTAAAGCTATGATGTTTTTGACATATGTGACATCAACAAGACCCTCACTTTTGCTGATCTTGTCAGGAATTATGTGCGCATTATGCTACAGCTGTTGTTTTATCACTGACTCGATACAGGTGCTCCTCCTTCACAAACTGCCTCTCTGTCCTGACATGCATCACAGGATGTCTTGCTTAACTTCCAGATGTCAACCCAAGAACTTCGTTTTTCATCTGGTTAAAAATGAACCTTTTTCTCTCACTGCACTTCTGTGCTCTCTCTGCTCATCCCGTGACCTAGTAGTCATTTCTGACTCATTTTGTTTCCTTGTACTTGCATTCCAAATAAATCCCATTGCTGCTTCTTGTACAATATTCCATGAATTAACTCTTTTGTCAGGCTAATTCTTTTCCTTTATTACCATAACAACCTTTTATCTCCTTTATACATGTACTATCAACTCCAGGACATACAACAATCAGACCATATTCCTTGCACATTGCTTTGATGATTCTAGTTCTTTTTACTCCCTTAGCAAATTCCCTTTGTTGTGTCAGCAGCATTTGGATCATTTTTAGACCAGTTATCTTATGTTTCCCTGTGTAAGGATAGGCTGAGAATTACTGTCTTCTTTCTCAAGTGCTTCCTTAAGGTTTGCTTCTCATTTCTCTGAAAAATGAAAGAAGAAAAGAAAAAAGCCCCGACAGCATCAAATTGTATTGGTTATCTTTCTTAACTCCATTGCAGTAACTTTGTCTTACTGAAGTTCCACTTTATAATTCTCTATTGTGCTCCCATGTTGTTTACTCCCATATAATATTCCCTCTGTCTTGTTTTCTGTTTGCAATGCTGGGTTCAGTTGAAACTGTTTTTACGCCTCAGCAACTTGTGCCAAGATGCAGTGTTGTGTGTGCTCTGGGGTACCTACTGCCTCTCTCAAGGCAACCAAAGGTTATGAAATTGCCACCCTAACACTAATCAAAACCTTCTCTCTGAGAATTAACTGAATGTATGTTCTGGGAAGGTTTCAGACAAGCTGCAGTCAACATCAAACTTGCATGGAGGCATAATGCTTCAAAAGGGGTGGGGTGGGGGCAGGGGGAAGAAGCGCCTTATAGACAGTGGACAACACATCAGTCTTTACAGGAAAGACAAACAAGTAGGTAAAAGTTGCAATCAGCTATCACTACTTTTTTCCTTATATGTCCCTTAGCTGTGCAGCTCAGCACTGTGTTTGCAGAGGTTTATACCTTCTGACATTTATAAATTCTAGTTGCTACCTTAAGAGCACTTATTCCCCACAGAAACTCATTTCGCATCTCATCAGTTACAGCAATGAGGTAGGGAAACCAATTTCTTGTTTCTCTGAGGTATGTGCATGCTGGCTGGATAGCACAGCCACAGCCACAGCTGAACTGAGTCCTGGCCTGAGTTCTCCCACACCTTCTCTGTGCTGAGTAATATCCAGGTTTAGAGCCTGTACCTCTTTAAAGAGAAGCTCCAGGCATTTTTAAAGAAATGAACTGCAATGGGAAACACATTTTTATATCAGGTCCGCTTTAGATAGTTAGACAGCCATAGGGCTGAGCTTTGATTAAGGTGTGCTGCATCCACTTCCATGTATTGCTTTGTCTTTCACTTGCACAGAGCATTGCAACCTAACTCAGTATCACTTATGGCAGACTATGCCTGAGAGACGTTTTCAGACACTGCCAGGACTTAGCCTGTTTGGTTTGAAGGGTTCATGACACTATGTGGTAAGTCAGGAGTATTTGTCCAGAGCATTTGCTCTGCTCCAAAGCAAACCCGGAAGCCATGGGAAACCACAGAGCATCACAAGACTCCCACAAAGGAAAAAAAAAACAAACCACCAATAAAACTATCTGTTTACCCAAGTTGTAACCCCATCCATTTCTGAAAACTGCTGAGTATTTTGGTAAAGTCATGGCAAACTTCCAGGCTATAAAGAAGACCAAAGATCTCATTATTAACATCTCCCAGGGCAATAAAGAAAAAGCCTTTATGGTGGCCATCTCATGTTCTCATTTTCCCTGCTTTTACATCACTTCCTACGGTCAGATATGATAGAAAAGAGCTGTACATTCCAGAGTGGTGCAGCACTCTCAGCTTGTGAAAATTAAAGCCTCCATGTGATAGCTGTTAGCCCCGAGAGGCTAGGCTAGGAGACAGTGCTCAGTTATTACAGTGGAAGGCTTTGAACAGGAACTGAGAGCGAACTAAAAATCATTAAGAGCATAAGGAGAAGATAACCTTGAAATCCCCCTGGACTAGAAGCCTCTCGTTCAAGAAACACCCTGGTCTTTACGGTCTCCACGGCTGCCAATATGCAGCTACTCCAGCACTCGCCACAAAGCCAAAAAGGCTAGAAGCCTATCGCTCCTGGAAAAATTGCCTGCCTGTCTTTCTCACATAGAAATACTGGGTAGCTCAGAAATGCCAGGGAATGTTTAAGTGATCTCCAGAGACATTTTCACTTCTGAGGACAAGCATGTCCATGTGCAGGACACAAAGCTCTTGCAGGTTCAGGAGCTCAGTAGATGAGGCTTCAGGATAGAAGTTAGGGAAAATCAGTCTGGTAAGAAAACCAGTCTGATAAGGTCTGGGGTCTGCAGGACTCAGTTTCAGCTACTTCAAATACTTTCTTTGCTCCACCACCTAATTTTTCCTTCTGGTGTCTTCTGTAAACCGAATTAACTGAGACATGTGTTTTAATCTGGCCTATGTCCCCCTGCAGTAGAAAGCTGAGCTTTTTAACCAAATTAATGGTGCTGGGGATTTAATAAAGTGTAAAGCTCCATCCTTTGTTATGCAGCTAAAGGCTCTTTGGTTAGTGGGTTTCAAATTGGATTTTAAGAGCGTAAACTGGTTCTATGGTTCTAAAGCTGGCATGTGGAGAGGCCTCTTCTCAGTGCCTTTTCCACCTAGTATTTAAGTAAAATTAAAGTGTCAAGGAGAATAAGAATAAAACTGACTAACTGTGTGTGGCTAATAATAATAAAGTGGAAAACATTTTGGACTAAAATTAATGGACACATCTTCAATATGTCATACATGCATTATCTGCATGACTTCCACTCATGTTAATGGGAGACACTTGGCTAAATATCTGCTCAGTTAATTCATCCCTAAGGGATAAAATTTAAATTTAAACTTACAAAGGCCATTTAATGTTAAGGATGGAACACTGTCTTGAATTCATACGGTTTTCAGAGTAGAAATTAGTAGGAAAATAAATTAGCAGTGACATATTTGTGTGAATGTTGAATTTCCTGAATTTAGTGATTAATTTGGGGCAGTCATAAGTCATGACATTCTGATGCTGAGCAACACCTGGCTAGTGTGATATTCTGGTGTTCCAGCACTAGCTGTTTCTCAACACCTGAAAAAAGTAAGTGCTTGATAACATATTTATAATCAGCGTTTTTCTTTCTAGCTACTGTCAACAGTTGAATTGATTTCTGATACAGGCGTAATCCAGGATTCCTTAGTTTATATTTGACTTCTAGTTCTTTCAAGAATCATCTGAATTACACACAATTCATATTTAAGTGTTAAAATTCCATACAGATTTACTGTAAAAAAAACCCAATTCCTTTTTGTAATTTTAAATTAGTTCCCTTCCAGTCTCTCTCTTGTTCTTTTCTTGAGGAAAAGATTATTTAGGAAGATCTAATTTTCCTTTAGCTACTATTCATTATTTCCTATCCTTCACTGTGTCCTCCCTTTAGAATTTTTTTTCTAAATGAAATGATCCAAAACTTTTGAGCCACTTTCCTTACAAATGTTTTTGATCAATATCTTCCCCTACATCTCTAATGATGTATGCTTGCTGCTTCTGTTAATTTTTTCTAGTCCTGCCTTTGTTCTTTTAAGCACCAATGGTCAAAACCTAGTATACGTCCGCCACCAATTTATCCAGACCACAATATTTGCTGTGTTATCACCCCTTCATCTCCATTCCTGCAGAAGATTGTCACTTGTCTTTTTCTTATCACTGCACTAAACAGCTGTTTTCCTGAAGCTCTTCACAGTGATTCACTGCTTGACCTTTAGCCCAATTTCCACCCCTCATTTCTTCCTCCTCCCCTCACACACAAAGTGTTATATGAATAAACAGTTGAGAACACTTATCCTAATGCTTGCTGCTTTTCTCACATGCATTTATAAGCAGTTACAAAGAGCTTCTGAAATTCCTCATAGCCTTCTCTGCTGTTCAAGTATGTTATCTCCTGTGCCACCCATCATTTTTGCCACTTCTGTGTTCACCTCCCTCCAGACTGAACACACATGAAATAATAATCTTGGTACTGGGAGCACCCTCTGATAGCCCTTTCCCATTTAGAAAATTGCTCATCTCTTTTACCTCATTGCTCTTTATCTCTTAACCAGCTTCTAATCCATGTCTGATCTTGTCTGGCTGACTGCTTGCTCTCTGCAGGAGGTGCCAGTCCTTTTAGCATTCTTGTACAATATTGTGGTGCTGTATAAATATTTATTCATATATATGGCATTCCAAGTTAATTTTATCAGCTCATAGTCATCCAGGTGCTTTATACTATTAGTTTTTTTTTCCAATTAACTTTTCTACCACTGAGATAAGGCCTTCTGCTCTGTAATTGCTAGGGTCATCCCCTGTATCTTGTTTAAAATTAGAGAAAATATTAACTATTCTCCAGTCCTAGCACATGGAGTACGCTGTATTCTGCAGTTATGTGTGAGAAAATATCTCTTACCTTTGGAAAGAGTAACCACACTGCTCTGGCCTTCAGCAACCCTCTGCTGCTGCAGCCCCAGGGTCTCTCAAGATAATGCCTTAATGTTATAAGCCTACATCGCATCCAGGTTTAAAGTCCATAAAGTTCATTTTCACTTATTCTTACAAGAGATATGTGTCAGAAGTAAGTCAACATGGCACACAGCTACCCTACCTTCCAACAACTGGAAGGCAACTACCAAGTAACTTTCCTAGATATGCTCACTTTAGGGAACATTGTTCATGTTTTGATCTGAAAATACTGCATTAGAGGCAAGAATACAAAATGCTCTTTCCTTGTGTTTTTCCTCTCTAGACGCATTCTGAATGGATTAAAATAATGGGCATTGTTCCTATGCAAAAATTTTGCCTTCCTGAAAAATCGCTGAGTGGGGGAAAAAAGCTAAGGCGAATGATTCAGCTGCCTCCTATAAGTAATAAATCTGGAACGGAAGAGAATTTACAAGTGACTTAATTGTAATTTCCAAGTGTGAGAGTAAGTTTAAAGCAAGAGGAAATGAAGTCAAGTATCTCAAGGCACCCATGTCTCTGTGTTACTAAAAGGAGTATTTCCAGTGGGTACATACATTTACTTTGTATTAGTCCTTGACCGGGAAAAATTAGTCTAACATAAGGCTCATTCTTGAAACAAAGTTCACTAGGATGCTGTGGTGGCACCCACTCACAGGTGGCAAAAGTTCTCTCCAACTTCTTCTAAGTTAACTTACACATAAATACTGCCAACATTCCTTTTCCACATATACATAGTCTATTAACAAGCAGCACACACAGCTCTGAGAAAAGATTTCAGAATCCATGGAAGCAATAAATACCTGAAAGAAGTAACAAAGAAATAATAAAAATACCTCATGATATTTTTTCACTGTTTTCCCTGACACGCAGGTGCAGGATTTCCAGTTTGGAGTCCCACAGCCACAGTTTCCGCCACAGCGCTGGACAAGGAGGCAGCGGGGGAAGAAAACGACACTTGTCAGCTTCAGCTCCTCCCTTAAATTGACAGAGTAATTCCTCGGAGTGCAGCTGTAACGCTTCACGTCATCATTCAACCTGTCCAGGTCAACTGCAATGCAAAAGAAGTTTCATTAGTGAGGTTAGTGTGGGACATTCCTCTGGTTTATGCTGCTCCTCAGGCAGTCAATAACACAGAGTGATGGGGTGCTGGTTGAAAAATATGTGAACTCTAGGACTGATTTCTGAACAGATAAACATAAACCTACCAATTTTAAATCATTACAGATGGCCATCCATTCCACTGACTGCCATAGCAGAGATCACACCGACTATAAAGGTGAAGGGAAGGTTTTCAGTAAAATACTGGCCTGAAAGCTGAAGACTGGTTATTTTATTTGCTTTGTCACTCATCGTTGCATCCTTGGGCAAGAGACTCCACCTCTGCCACTCTCTTCCCTCCTCTGTTTATACCTGGCTTACTTAGATGGTAAGATCTATTTTTTTATTATGAGCCAAAAACAAGGCCCTTCCTGTGGTCAGTAGAGAAATATTTTTAGGGAGGGATTCATCCCTTCCTTGGCAAGAGCATTCAGCCTGCACAACTTTCTTCCTCAAGTTGCCTGTCAGTACTGTTCATGAATAGAATTTAGAGAATTCATTTTTAGATGGAGAAACCAATCTAAGCAGTATTAATTTCATCTGGTAAATGTTACTATAATAGGCATACAAATAAATGCAATTAAAATTAACGGGCTCATTGAATGCCAGTAGTTGGTTGATGTTTAAATGTCTAGTATGTGAGATCTGTCATGGAAAAAAGTGGTAAAGCCAGCCATAAAAATAACTTATAGACTATCAAACGTGAGTTTAAATGCTGTTTCTAGCTTTAGCTTGCAAAGCTAAAACAAAACCAAAACCCACTTTTATAAATATATTTTCCACAATTGTGACACAGACAAAAGTAGCAAATTTAATGAGTTCTATTTCTATCTCTTTCCTTTTCTGTTTTCTTCTTGCCTTAAGATTCTGTCCACCAACTAAGTGTTCAAAACTCAGTAATCCATTCAGGAGTGGGGGACATGTGAACTTGTGTTGAGTTTAACTCCAAACAGTATTTGCTAACAGAAGCATCAACAGGAAAATAGGAATGGCTCAAATGAGAACTGACGCAACAGCCTAGTGTTTGTGAACTGTTGTGGTTTCAGCTCGAAACTGGGCAGAAACACTATTTTATCTCGTGGTTTCAGTTCGCTAATTTAGAGATTTTTACTAATTTTGAGACTTCTCAGCCAATGGACTTACTTCTTGCTGTGAGACAGGATTAGGAGAAAGGCAAAGCAGGCTCAAATTTCAAAAGGATATAAAGAAAATTTATTGACAGTAACTAAAAAGTAATAAGAATCACAACAAACCTTTCAGACCACTTCTCCTCTTCCAGTTTACCACTTCTGACATATTCTTAATATAATTCACTCAGGGAGAAAAGGCTCTCTTGTTAAGGTTCTGGGTTCTGGTTCCATGGGAGGGAAAACACAGTTCTCTCGTGGTTTTCTCACGACTAGCAGCCGCCTGGTGGAAAATCTGCTATCATGAAGTCTTTCTCATCTCCACAAGCCTTTTCACAGCTTGTCGATGGGCCATGTCGACTTATAGAGTATTATTTTAAAAATGAACAGTTCAAAAGCAAAAGTCTCCGTTCTCTATCTCTAAAATTGTCTTCATCTCTGGGAACAGAGATCTGCCTTTTCTCATGCGGCAGTAGAGAACTCTCTTTCTCTCTCTGTTTTAACTTCTCACAGGATCACAGCTATTTTCACATCTAGCTGCTTCAACACAGAGGCTTTTGCTCGACATCAACTTTGAAACACTTCTATCTCTTCATAATCTCATGTGTTATAAAGAAAATGAGTCTTTCTCTATAGCTTTACAAGAGTATTTCAGCTCTTCAACAGCATCTTTTCATCCCTCTCATCTGGGACTTAATTTCTTTCCTCAACTGACCACGATGTCTCTCTTGTTTGTTGTTCTTTCACATGCTCCTATCTCTCTCTCTCTCTCTCTCTCTCTCTCTCTGTTTCTCGGCTGGAGGGGAAGAGGGAGGGGGAAGTAGAATTGAAGCACTGAAAGAGTTAACATGTTGCCTGGGCTCTTCTAATGGTCACTTGACCCGCCGGTAACTTGTGGCGGCAGCTGGGGCTGGGGCTGTGTCAAGATCAGCCGGCCTGATTTCAGCAGCAGCACACTGGAATGGGGCCTTCTCCCTCTCTCTGCCTGATGCTTGAGGCGACTCCCACAGAGCAAAGTCCCATGGGGGCCAGAGGAGACTCGGCTAGGCCCTGAGCCGGGCTGTAACAAGCAGCTCGATGTTAACAGAGCTGGCTCCATCCGGCCCTCGGCAACTCCCTCCCTGCTCCCTGGCAACCGATGGAGAAGGGAGAGGGGAGGGATGCCCAGGCCGCGGCAGGGCCGCCCGGGCCCGGCCCGGGCCTGGCCCTGGACACAAGCCAGGCCAAGTTACTTCTCTGCTGCCCAGAAATGAAAGAGAAAGTTCTCAAGTCTTTTCGTCTCTAACATGTGTTTTTTACAGAGGCGTGTCCAACTTTCTAGTGGCTCATCCTGCTGCCATTAGACACAAACCTCTTGCCTCACTTCCCAAACTCCTCCCCTGTCAAACCACCACATGAACATATCAGATTTTCAGGGCATGTGTAACAGGTCAACATAACGTCTGGTTCTGAGAACCCTTATGCTTGTGCTTTAATACAAATATGTGAAAACTCACAACAAAGACACTTCATACTTTCTGTGACTCAGGCCTTGTCAACATGACTAAGTTAACTGTGGGAAAAACTGTTGATTTGTAAATATCGTCCACTTTTACATTCTAACCTGGAGATATTCACAATGCTGATATGCAAGAGGCAAGGGTACATAAATATCAGAAGTGCTATTATAGAAAATCATAGCAGATTCACTTTCCTGACAAGGTGTTATCTCAGTCAATGAGAATTTAGTAGATAAATTGCTATTTTATAGCAATTATGATACATTCTCCTATGAAATCTCAGTGGTTCTCTCCAGAGAGCTAGCATCTCTCCAAAAGAGGTATAGATCATCCTCCTGCTATAAGCACAAAATCAATGGGAGTGGTGGTATACTCATGCACTGAGAGAAAAATACACTGTGAGTGTCCTTAGCCAGGACTGGCAAGTCCAGGGTATATTGATTTCTTTGTTTTAACAGATGATATTTTCTTCTCCACTGTAATTCTTCAAAGCCACCTCTTCTCACTACAGGCTTTCAGGCTAATTCTTTCCACAAGGAAGTGTTTCCCCCACCTCTAAACATTCTCATCAGGACCTTTGCCATCAGCTTTGCTAACTGGTAAAGCAAAGCACTAGCTGGCTAGTATTCACTTCAGCCAACTGATGTGAAGGAAAAATCTACTAAAGGAAGAAGAGGGGATGGAAATTTTCTGCCTTCATCACTAATGAGATTGCTTGAGGGGAAAGCCTGGATCATCCACACTGACACTGCAGCAATCCAGGGGAATATCTATGAGACAGTCAGATAAACAGAAAGGTCTTATTTTAATGATGCTGAAAACACGAAAATAAGTAACCTCAAGCAGAGAAGGAATGCCTAAATAAACAATTTAAGAGATACACAAGTCATCCTCCATTAAAATTCATTTGGAGGTAAACACCTACACTCTTTTTTACTCTGCTCTACAGAACTGCAGTGCTTGGTGGGAATAAGGTGAGCATGCAGTGTACTCTGTGAACAATGTATACTGTACTCTGGTAGCACCACACTGACGCAAAAGAACAGTTCTCATTGCCTAATTAATCCTAAGCTCAAGATCACAGTTTATTGCCCCCTAACAAAAGTACACATTTTATTCTGAACAATTCTCTGTGCTGAAAGCTTCAATATGTATTTTTTTCTTGTTTCTGGATTGTTTTACTGTCTGGAGCTAGTCCATTTTCTCATCCATATAACAATGAGATTTTACAGTACAGTCAGTTTCATGCATCACTTCACTGCTGTGACTAAAATGTAACTGAGCCTTGGTGTGATTGGTGTGAAATCCAGCTGCTTTACTTATCAAGGACTGAAACCACTGGAGTCCTTAATTTAAAACTAGAACTAAAAGGTTCTTTAGACTAGATGCAAATAATTCTCAGGTATTATTACAGAATGTGTGCATCAGAGACAGCTTAAAAGTAAGGCAAACATAAAAGAGATGCACTGGAGCACTACACTGGATACTTGGGGCCCAATGTTTACCCCTTCCTTCCCTTACATCCTCTGCTTAAAACCATCCTAAATTCACAAAGCTTTATGGCATGTGTTTACCTTGAAGCATTCATCAAAATATTCTGTGATTCTGTGATCTTAATCAGAGGTAGGCACTGAAATCAGAGACTGCAGCTAATGCCATGTTTTATTCTGAAAAAGGGAGGCCTTAAAGATTGAGGAGAAAGCCTCTGTTGCTGATCACGGATTAATTTTAAAAATACAGGAGGTCTGTTAGGGTTGCTTTTAGCACTTCATCTGTTCCAAATTCACAAATGGTCTTAAAATCATCATATCTGAACATTCTACACTTTTTTCATGCATCAGTCACAGGGCAAAGCTAAGGTATAAGAGATGGTAGCCACCTTGCCATGGTATTCCTATACCGTGTGTCAAAGCCATCTACAACCAAGGCAAGGAGGATTCGGGCAGCTGCAGACTGGTCACCCCATGATAAGATTAAGGGGCAAATCCTTCTTGGAAGCAATTCCCAGGCACATGACAGACAAGGGTGTGACTTGGAACATACAGAATAGGTTTAACATGACCAACCTCAGAATCAGCTACAATGAGACATCTATCTTACTGGATGAGATGAAAGCAGCAGAGGCATCTGATGATTTTTCAAAGTGATCCATAGCATCCTTACAGCCAGATTTCTGAGATATAATGGAATAGGCGGACTACAAATTCAGTAGAAAAGTGGAATATCTGAGAGACTTGATGAAAATGGTCAGCAATTCCAAGTATAACTGGAAGCTGGTTAATATTTGTGTTCCCCACAGGGTAATGCTGGGGTCAATACTGCTAAAGATCTGCAGGTAAACTAGAGGCACTGTAAAAACCATCAAAGACATTCAGAGCAGTGCTGTATCTGACTGAAGCTATAGTGTGGCTGAACTTGAGCTGGAAAATTAACAAATAAGCTGGAGAGAGATTTTTTATAAGGGCAAGTAGTTATAGAACAAGGGGATATTGCTTCATACTGAAAAAAAGGTAGGTTTAGATTAGATATTAGGAAGAAATTCTTTACTGTGAGGCTGGTGAGACACTGGAAACGGTTATCCAGAGAGGTTGTGGATGTCCCATTCCTGGAAGTGTTCTAGGTTGGATGGTTTGAGCAACCTGGTCTGGTGCAAGAAATCTCTGTCCACCACAAGGGCATTGGAACTGGATGACTTTTAAGGTCTCTTCCAATCCAAACCATTCTGTGATTCTATGATCTCAACAATGTAACAAAGAACATTGGGATTACTGACATAATGATATCCTCACAATTATATGGCAATAACGAATGAAATATAATTTCCCAGTCTCATCTTCGGCTGGTTAAATCATCTAAATGCTCTGACACTGATTAAACAATTCTTCTCCATACCAAATTTTGACCAAACTCTGGCTTTTAGACTTCAACAAATATGGCTGATGGTTTTGACTGTTCCACTGCACATGCTTCATATCACAATAAGCAATTTGTTAAATATACCTGGAAACCTGGGAGCTATCTAAATCCTTCTCATGGGAGCTAAGAAGATCTTGCAATTAGCATTTACTGCAGAATAACAGCACCAAGACAAACCTCCTCAAAACACCAACTATTATTTTAGAGGAACGAAAGATCAAGATTTCAGTAGGATTATAGCTATTTTCATGGAACAAAGGGCAAAATATATAGGCCTATTATGGACTGGCAACCAATTATCAGCTGTGGTACAGGTCAAGTAGCAAAAGCAGGCCAAACTATTGGACACTGCTTCATTAAAATCAATGGAAAAGAGCAGCTTATTCGTGTGATAAATAACATGCTATAAATTTCACTAGCATTTTAAAAAAGGGTTTAATAAGAAAATCTTTCACTGCAGTGACCAACAATTACATCGCGTAACGGAGGGAAAATCTCATTTGTCACAGAGGGGGAAGGTAGGAATGTAGATCTGAATTAGATTGTGAAATGAATGAATGTGTGCAGTTTGCATGCAACAGACAACTTGGCTCCTAACTGAAGAAGAGTGGGAGAAATATTCTGGTTTTAAGCACAGGGAAGACTTTAAATTACCTGCTATTTAAGAAGGTATTCCATGTACTTGGGGTATTCAAATTTGCCATGAATGACCAAGCATTCAGCATTTGTGATGCGTGCACTCCCTGTCTGGTGCACTGAAACTTGCTGGCAACCATCCCAGAATCTTTCAAGGAAGAGTGCATGGACGTTTGCAGTAATTTATTGGCCACTGCTTGCAAGCCTCTGAGAAATAACATTAAAATTTTAACTTCTTGCTAGCCCATTTTAAGTAATGACAATTAAATAGTATTGTTAAGGACATGGTGAAACTTGCCTGATCTTGGGAACTGATTTGGCAATGAACAGCAGAAACATTCCATCAAGACCCATGGTCTGACCTCACTACTCCCCTTCCAGAGAGCAGTGTGGCTATGCCAGCATTTATTTATTTAACTTGTAAAGCTGTCACTGCAGACAGATGCTATTGCAAGAATGTCCCACCTGATTAATTCCCTCTAATAGAAAAAGGCGCCTTGTGTATTATTTCCAAAAAAGAAAATGAGGTCAGAGGAAGGGGTAGTCTTGTTAATTGCCAGAATGTATCTATCTACATGTGCTCCTGCTTCCAAGGTTTATTTATGGGAAAACAAAACAAAACACTCCATTCCTTTCTAAAGGAAACCCCTTTCTTTGGGTACCAGCCCCATGACATTTGGATTTACTTCTATGATGAGAAACAGTGACCTTGTTCTTTTTCCTTTCTTTCTCCATTTCTACAGAAATCATTTCACAGGTAGGTTTTTTTTTTAATTCAAAGTCCTTATTCAATGAGAGGGAAAAAAATCAGAGACAACAGCAAAACATAAATGCAAACAAGTACGTGGGAAAAGTTAAATAATGTTTAATTGATGGTTGGAAGTGCTTACAATGGTACCTCCTAGAAGTTCTTCTAATACTACTAACCAGATAAATTCGTGCCTTCAGAAATTTAAACTAGGATGAAGATGCTTCTTTGAAACATGTCTGAACTTACCTCGTGACTCTCTAGAAGATTAGAAACCTGTTTGTGAAGAAGTTCAACATAATTGTGAAGCATGGATGTTTACTTCTTTACCTGTGTTCTTGCCAAGAACAGTATTAAGTAACACAATAGCCAGTGATATCTTTCTGGAGATGCTTAATATTTGTAATAACCAAATTACTATGACACTGGGATCAGCAATATATTACAGCAATGTAAACTGAATTATTTTAAAGCATAGACTTTGGTAAAACCTGCTTTTTTTTTCTAAGAGCCTAGGATGAACATAAAGCTGAATATTTGTACTTTCAGAGTTTCTAAAATGCAGAAATTGGTAGCAAACCTTTATGAGTATATTTACAACTGCAGAGGTTATTTGAAATATCTATCATATTTTCATGTAGGTGTACACCATAGCTTATAGCTTATACAAGGCCTCTCATTTCAGAATTGTGAAAATCTGAATGGATCTTCTCCTTTCTTTTGTATCCTGTTCTGCCAGTGTGGATTGCACTGTGATTTTACAGTCAGCTTTCACTGGAGTGGTTAACAGCAAACCTTGCTGAACATATATAGCATTAAATTTCAAACTTCCTGTGGTTATTAGTGAGACACATTTCATACCAACATCTCACTTCCATAGTGAGAAATGCAATAGAAATTTCAGTAGAAATGCAATTTTGATTTCAGTAGAAAGAAATTCACTTAATAGAATTGCATCAGTATTGTAGAGGTGTGAAATCAGATTTTGAAGACTGAATGGAGTTACCATAAATATGGACTTAATCCACACACTCTTCAACTTTCAGGTACTTGCAAGAGATATCCAGGAAGGGACTGATCTATATATGCATATATTAATGTGTACAAATAAAAAAATCACAGAATCCTTTGGCCTGGAAAAGACCTTCAAACATCAAAAGGACAATCACAAATCAAGCACTGCCATAATAATTTCTAAACCATATCCCCACATGCTACATTTACACACCTTTTGAACATTTCCTGGGATGGCAACTCCACCACTTACCCTGGGCAGTCAGTTCCAATGCCTGATGATGACCCTTTCTGTGAAATTCTTTTCCCTAATATCCAATCAGTTGCAATCCCTGTTGCAACTTGAGGCCATTTCCTCTTGTCCTGTCACTTGTTACTTGGGAGAACACACCAACCCCCATCTGGCTGCACCCTCCTGTCAGGCAGCTATAGAGAGTGATGAGGTTCCCCCCGAGCCTCCTTTTCTCTAGGCTAAACACTCCCAGCTCCCTCAGCTGCTCCTCACAGCTCTTATGCTCCAGACCCTTTCCCAGCTCCGTTGCCCTTCTCTGGACACGCTCCAGCCCCTCAATGTCTTTCTTGCAGTGAGGGGCCCAGAACTGAACACAGGATTTGAGGTTTGGCCTCACCAGTGCCGAGTACAGGGGGATGGTCACTGCCCTGGTCCTGCTGGCCACACCAGTGATGATCCAGGCCAGGATGCCATGGCCTTGTTGGCCACCTGGGCACATGCCTGGATCCTGTTCAGCTGCTGTTGACCAGCACCCCCAGGTCCTTTTTCACTAAGCAGTTTTCCAGCCACTGCCCCTAGCCTGTAGCACTGCCTGGGGTTGCTGTGACCTGGGTGCGGAACCCAGCACTTGGCCTTGTTGAACCTCATACAGTTTGTATCAATGCAGCAATGACGGGAGGAAGCAAAAATGGAGCCGGAGACTACTTTGAAAGAACAAAAGGTTCTGGACTCAAATTATAACATATAAAAACCTATTTACATGTTGACAACTGGTTTTTTGTTTGTTTGTTTTTGTTCAGAGAGTGGTTCCAGAAAGATTGAGCAGCCTCCATTCTTGGAGATATTAAAAACCTGACTTGCCATGGTTATGAGCAACCTTCTATTGATGACCCTGCCTTAAGGAGGGGCATTTAAGTTCTTGAGATGTCTTCTCACTTCATCTATTCCCTGATTCTGTGAATTTCAGTTATGATAAAATAGTCTTCTTATTTGCTTGACCTTGATATTTGTAGATTATTAATTGGCAAATTAAGAAAACATGCATTTAAATATCATTTATCACTTATCCCTGTTATCAGAATTAGTATTCAGTAACATTGCCTCTCTTAGCTCAATTTTGTGCCAGCGTTTGGTATGGGCAGAAGGTTGGATAGGAGTGAAATTATCAGTGATTAATTTATACCATTTATATGGTGTGATCTGAAAATGCTGTGAAAGATAGGCAGAGATTACGTTAAATTGTTCTTACCTGCCTCAGGGCTGTTCTAACTTAGGATAAAAAAATAAAACCCAAGATATAAGCCAAAACAGATAGGTATCTGAAATACATTATGATATAATCTACTGCTCTCTTTGCTGCAAGGTTACCCCAGTGCCTATAAACATTCCTCAGAGATCCACACTGTGCTTAAAAGCCACCAAGCGTTTCTAATTTAAGGATTAGTTAAAGCTATTCCTTACTCCTCATATCCTCCAAGAACAAGCCTTTAATCTTGTCAGAAGTTTATGACTAAATAAAAATTCTTAACTGAAATTTTAAAAAGATTTCATTGTGGTGAGGTACTTTAGCCCAGAGAGCTGCTAACAGTCAGGGAATTAGGCCTTTAGTATGAAAACAAAAGGAAAACTGTTATAAAACCTTTTTTCTTTTTCCTGTAACCAAAGCACCACCAACAAAAATCCTATTAAAATAAATCAAGTATTAAAACTGTAACTGGAAAAATGTTATGCATCTGAATTTTCTGAGCACTACCAGATCAGTTTGGTACCTGTAACCTGCATAATTAGCATCAAAACGCATCAAATGCTATTTTATATTTATGTGGTTATTTAAATATATGGGATACTGGGCCAAATATGATCTGAGAATGAAATGGTATCTGGAGAACATAACCAGTATAGGATCCAGGATTCTAATCAGCTTCTATTAAAAATGGAACAGACCCTTCATTTCCTTTTCATACATATCTACTGGTGCCAAATCCAGCCTGAATGAACACACAGATCATGTTCCACACACCCTCAGAGAGATCAAATCACTCTTGAAAGTCATGCAGTGACACTTAGGTGAAGATTTTCCCCAACAACGGCTGTGGTGGTTGCCTGAAATTTTTGACGTGCAAAGAGGAGCAAAGTGAAAGGGTTCACTGTTTGCTGAATGGGTGCTCAGGGCTTTATCACAGATTCCTTTGAGGCGCTGAGCCCAGAAACAAAGAAAGCCAACCTGTCTTGGGAATTGTACACCAGTACTGTGTCTATTACTAATACACTTCATGTGCCTGAGGTTATTCTCCCCCTCCAAGGACAACAGCCACAGGACAGCCCATATTACTACCATTCTTACTCTCCAAGTCAAGGTGGACACATGAATGGCAGGTGGCCTTTGCCAGATCCTGGTTAATGCCCAGCATTGACCAAGCTGACAATTTAGCAATATGGTGGTTGCATTTCAGGGCCTGGGAACACTTCTTGACACAGTTTTACCTAATACGGATGCAGTCTATATATCCCTTTTAAGAGCAAAGCCTCATAATTTGATAATAAGTAAGTTACAAACACAGAACTACAATTCTCTCTTCCTCCTTAGAACATGCTTAAGGTATGGGGGGATGGGATCTGAGACGTAAATAAATGGTAGGTTGCACAGAATTGGACCTGTGATTTAGAAATTATAATTTTGAAGTTATAAAGAAGAATGCATGTGATTACACAATTTGAAAATAGATGACAACATCAGAAATCAAATAAAATTCTTCACTTCAGATCTTCTGTGAAAACTTCAGTGACTGTCATCCTGAAGAATCCTAACACACCTCCTACATCTATACTTCACATGAAGGGCAATTTCATCAGGCCCTTCAGTGCACGGTTACCCCAGAGCACAACTGCGACTTCTCAACTGTGTTTCTTTATCATTATGGCTTTGTACTGCCAGCTAAACACTCCTTTGCTTTACCATTTGGTGGATGATTTGAACTAACAGAAGGAAACAAGAAACATAACCCAGAAATGTGTGTTTTGCTCAATTACAGACAAAGATGTTAAACCATAATAATGTTCCCTGCCAACATAATGAAAAACAGTGAAATGTTCACATCCTAAAAAAACCAGCTGCACATTCAGGTGTCTGCACCAGATGCTTCCCTAAGCACAATGTGATAAAAGTGATTATTCCTCACTCAACAGAGAACCATCCCTAAGCAGGGTATTTAAAGAAGGATGATAAGGCAGGTAATTAGGAGCCCCACGCTTTACACACGAAGTGATGATTAAGAGGGTAAAGCTGAGAACCATCTGTCTTTACATGTGGACCTGTGTTTTTATTGTGAATTTATCATAAAAAAAATGGGCAGTTTTCAGTCTGATTTCTCAAGTGAGATCCTACTTGGAAATTGATTAAGGATTGAATGACACATCCCTGTTTTAATAGGTGGTACCTTGCCCTGTGACTCCAACAGGAACACAAGCACCAGAATGTAACACCTGACTGATGGACTTTCCTATGAAGAGTGAAGGAATATCTTGTCCTTTTCCCAAAGTATGTGTAAGTATGTCCCAAAGTCTTTTCCTACCTTTGGACTTCCTGTCATGGTAGCTCCTGCCTCGATAATGGTGCCCACTGTCTGTGTACAGATTCTCAAGATCTTCTTGCCAGGAGTCCGGGTTAAAGTGTTTGAGCAGATCCTCCACCGTGTCAAATGCAGCAATGGTCTGATCCAGTGCTTCCGCCGTGAGCGTGGGGTCAGTCACTGATGGAGAGGGATAGGATACCCCCTAAGAGTGACATACATCTCAGTGTACTTGGAATAAATTACAGCACCACTTTAAACAACTGAAAACAGTTATTGACAAGCTTGTTTCATTATTGAGTGAAACACTTACTTCGGGCCATCTTTTCAAGTCTTTGGGCCAGGACTTTCTTATATCTGCTTTTTTTTTTGTAAGAAGAGACACCAAGAAATTCCCAAGCAAATCCCAGAGGAGATGCAGGGAGCAAAAGCACTGCTACTGGTGGACTGTCAGTATTCACATGCACTCCTCAAAGGGAATGATGGTTTGCATATATACAAAGATGTAATGAAAATGTCTTTTGAAAGCACTGTCATGGCCATGGTTGCAGAAATGGAGGTGAGGTCCCAGTTCTGTTGGTTATTTCACGTGAGGCAGATCAGAAACCACAGCAGAGAAAGACAAATGCAAAAAGTCCACTAGACTATCTTTCTCTGGTCCATTTGGACCACAAATAAGGCATGGTTAGAGACTTGGAAAAATGGCCCTTTATAACCCAAAATTAAATCTATTACAAAACAATGATGACTTGACATTGAACTGACATTTTACCAAAAATACAACTTACTAAACAAACAGAAAAAACACAATATTTGGATCTTCGAGATGCTAGTGGGTGAGAGGCTGGACATGACCTGGCAATGTGCTCACAGCCCAGAAAGCCAATGGTGTCCTGGGCTGCATCCAAAGTAGCGTCGGCAGCAGAGCCGGGGTGGGGATTCTGCCCCTCTGCTCTGCTCAGACCCCACCTGCAGGGCTGCATCAGATCTGGGGTCCCAGCACAGGGAGGGCATGGAGGTGTTGGAGTGAGTCGAAAGGAGGGACACCAAGATGATTAGTGGGATGGAGGAAACACTAAGAGAATTGGAATTGTTCAGCCCAGAGAAGAAAAGGCATCAGGGTGACCTAACTGTGGCCTTCCAATGCCTGAGAGGAGCCTACAAGAACAATTAAGAGAAACTTTTAACAAGAGCAGGTAGTGATAAAACAACAAGGAACAGCTTTAAAATGAAAGAGGGCAGGTCTGGATTAGATTTGAGGAAGAAATTCTTTACTGTGAGAGTGGTGAGACACTGGAACAGGTCGCTAAAAGAGTCTGTGGATGTCCCATCTCTGATAGTGTTCACAGTCAGGTTGGAGAGCGCTGTGAGCAGCCTAGTCCAGTGAAAGGCATCCCTGCCCAATATAAGGGGATTGAAACTAGGTGATCACTAAGGAACCTTCCAACCCTAGCCATTCTATAATTCTATGATCTCAGCAATGTTACAGTGAGTATTTGGATAACCAACATAGTGATATCCTCACAATTATATCATAACACCAAATGGAATATTTATTTTCCACCAGAAAGGACCAAGTACCACTCTCCGAGTGTTCCCGCTGAACTCCTGGCACAATTTGACTTTGACAGAATGACTGCAGCATTTTCAGTTTTGTTGGAGAGGACTTGAAACATTTCTAAAATTCTTAATTTAGAATCACAATATTCACTATCCCAATATCACTTTTTCCCTTATCCAAGCACAAGGCCAAATAGTATGTAAAATATGTACAAGAAAAGCTATTAATACGAAGTGTCTTACTTTCTGAAGGACCATAATCAATTCTGTCCAAAAACAGGCCAAATTGTTTGGTCTTGTAAGTTAAAACACTGGGGAGAAACCCCTAGAAACCTAAATTCTTTCATGAAAACCCAGCTCTGAAGTAATGCAGCAGAAATATGCCAGTTAAAATTAATGGCTTCTCAAAATATTTGTTTTGACTCATCTCCCAAGTAAATGCATATGTTAAACTATTAATATTTGTGATTGACTTCACTCAGTTGGGTCATAATGGGAGGGTCAACTCATTTGAGTAAATTCACTCACTTGTTTGCAGAATTGTGTCCTTCAATTCCTCCTATAATGGTTTTAAAGTATATATACATATATCTTTTAAAATAAAACACTTGTCTTTAATGGTAAGCTGTATCACAAAAATAACAATTCTTGACATTTTCCTTTCCTGCATATGTTTGCTGAAAATGTGGACAGTCCAAATTATTAAAAATCAGGAAGAGAAGAAACAGCAAACATAACAATAGTGCAGTCAAGAAAGCACAGCTGCACTTTACAGCTTACCACCAACAGCCCAAGAAGTTTCAGCGGGCCCACTTGTGACTGCAATGCCTCTCTGGTGCAGTGCCAAGACCCCGTGCAGAGGCCTGTAAAATTCCATGATCCCTTAAAAAGGAAGGCACACTTTGAAGCCTCTTCCTTACTTCCGCATGGCTTGGAATAGAGATGGTCAGAGAGATGGAAGTCCCAGCAGTCGAAAAGCTCACACCAGCAAAGTGAACACAGCATTGTTATCCAAAGCAATGTTGCAGGAGAGACTGTGCTGCAGCCAGTGTCACACAGTGTGCTAACACAGCTGCTGGGGTCAAAAAAGGAAAAGGCACCTTAGCACGGCTTTCTTACTGAGGAGAGCTTGGTGAAGCTCATGGCAGTCCACCAGGGAAAGATCAGCCCCTGACTGCCTTTCAAAAGTGAGAAGATGGTCCAAGGATGCTGAAGAAACAGGAGCATAAAAATCAGGCTACAGGTGTGTAGCTTACTCAGTGCAGGAGGTTTTTTCCCACATATTCAACTGTACATTTCATTACAGAAGTGGAGGCCAAGCTGTGAATATGCAGGGCATTTCAAACTCATACAGGCAGCTGGGATTCCCCATTTTCTTTTCAAATAAAAGCTCCTATTCATAAGATTTGTGCAGCCTCGTTCAAACACAGAAGAAAACTTAACTTTTTCTCGGTGACAGCCAAATCAAGAGGAATTACTTCAACAGCTGAGAAAGCTTCCTGGCAGCAACATCATGTGACAGGCCCAAAAGCAACTTCAAAGCTGCCAACCCAACTGCCTCTCTTTTGTCATGCCAAGAACGAGGCGCTGGCTTTGGGAGAGTTTGTGCTTGTCACAATCTGACTTCTGAGATCACATCCAAAGAGGGGGAAAGAGGAAATGTAAGAAGCAATGGGGAGCAAAGATCTTTTACATTATGTACCTCCTTTGCATTTCTTAAATGCACTGAGTACATTTTCAATTTACTGGAACACAGAGGTATCTATCGTTTTTTTGGTATGTGCTCTTGCCCTTAATTTCTGTTCACTCATTCTTTTCACTTTCCCACCTCTACTGTAAGCCTGACAGGCAATTCAATATGCATCACAGTTTTTTGTTGGTCATAAAATTACTTTACATATAATGGAAACTAACTGTATAAGGAGTTAGATTTTGTTTCCTTTTTTTTTTTTTCCTGAGTTTGCCATGATGGGTTAAGGGCAGAAGCCATTTTTTAACTTTCTGAGAAAAAACCCAAACCAAAACAAACTGTAACTCTGTCATACGACCTCAGACATGGAAGGAAGAATTTGCTCACTCTAAAATTTTTATTCTGAGAGTTGTAATGTGTCTATATCCTAAAATGGGTCTTTGGGTTACTCATGGGTTTGAGAGAAGAAGCTCAGATCTGCCATGCTACCTGAGCATCAGCTGAATTGTATGTTATCTTGTTCAAGACTGATAGGTCTGAGTTTGTTCTTCTGCCTCTCAAGACCATAAGAGAATACCTGAATCTTTCTCTCCTGAAGAACTTGGATGTCCTCAGACATTTTCCTTGGTGCCTTTGTGAAAAACTGCTCAATCTCCCAGCCTTATTTTCTCTGAGGATAAAAAGGACTTGTGGGTGCAATATGGTGGAGAAAGTATATTTTATTAGATAGGAAATGACATGGGAAAACTAATGAAACTGAGGTGCTGCTTCTGGTTTAGCTGTAGGTTTCCATGTGACCTTGGGCATCAGCTTACTACCTGTAATATTTGTATTGAAATTCCTTAGCTGCAACACATTAAAAACAATTCTTAAGAAAAAAAAAAGCAAAAATATTAACCTGATTTTTCAGTATGAAAAGGATACTGGGTTATTGTTTATTGTTTGGTATATTGTGCATTTTAGGACATTATGGATGATAACTAACATGGCGTTTACTATTGGCTTAGACGCATTTATATAGCTACCTGATGAGGGAGCCCTAGGCTTACTTTTTCAAACATCAGCCTACCATATTTCAAACAAACTATTTCATCGCATTGAGGTTTTTTCCCATGCCCACATTAGAATGAAAAACGAATTTGTGTCTTTTAGTAAAACTGTTTTAGCATCTCCTGCTTGGCATATCCAGTAGATCTCAGCCCTGCTAACATCACTCCTCAAGACTTTCAGCACATTTCCAGGCAATCAGTGAATCGTATCATGAAGGGCAAGTGTCATTTGGAAATTCAAGAGTAAACACAAGTGAGATTGGCATAACATCTTCTGATTTTGGCAGCACAGAGTTTTCTCTCTACTTGCTGCCTTGACTGGACCCTGCTCAGTAGAATTTACTCATATTTTTTTACTGCTCCTTCACCAGCTACTCCTGGCAGCTACTGTAACAAAGGTGCTATCACTATGTTCTCTTCCATGAATGCTTCAGACATTGGTCTCAAGCCTGCTTTAAGCATTTACCCCCATCTCACGTGTTTTAAGAAGAGTTAACAAGAACTGTGACGTGGTGTGGAGCAGGCAGCAAAGCACACAGAAAAGGACTGCCCATATTATTAATTCTCATGCTACTATGCTATTCCCTAGCACTGGGAAATGGCAGAGAGGACAGATTTTTGCCAAAGACACAAATCAAATGTAATGAAGAGAAAATTAAATTTTTTTATTAGATTACTTGGGTTTTTTTCTTTCTTAAATTTTCTCCCAAGTTGCAATTCAGTGCTGAATACGGAGTAACTGTATCTAACTTCAGATATAATATTTTATTGGAAACACTTAAAAAAATTCTCAGTATTGACAATGAAATGCCAGATCCATTTTCCTGCTAGCTTGCTTTATGTATGGTCTTCCATGTAAGTCAAGACATTCAAGGGTTAAAAATTTTAGGTTTGTATCTGGTATTTTCATACTGGCAGGATGAGACTGACAGTAAGAAATGTTTCCCAATGGCTGTCTCATGTGTTTACAACAGCTAAGGGCATATCCTGAATCTTTTATCCCTAAAAACATACTGTCTGAATCCAGTATCAGTTGCATAAAAACTTTATTCATCCTCTTTCAAAGGTGAATATATAGTTTCTCTGTACAGATGCCATTTTATTGAGTTGGATTCAAGCCACCCTATCAATCCATCTATGGGCAAAACAGTGAGAAATTACTTACTGAGACAGAGCTTGTGACTGACTCCCAGTTGGTTTCTGAGGCTGCATGCTGGAAATCATCCTAACAAGAAAAATCACCATTAAGGCAATATCCTAAATTAAGTACAAAATCTAAAAAATGTTTCAGCATTCAACATTATCACTTTTTCTAACCCTTTTTAATGCAAAAGTCCATTGCTATGGGTCACTCCTCAATAAAGCTACTTCCATTCAGGTTCCTCCCTTTTCAATGTTTATAAACTCCTTGTGAGCTTACTTGGAAAAGAATGGGTGAATATTATTGTTACTGTTGTTATTATTACTATTAAGAATGGGTGAATATTATTATTGTTACTGTTGCTATTATTATTATTATCATCAACCACAATAACAGGGATAATAATACCAATCTGATATATGCTGCTTTGCATAGCAGGACCTAATCTGGTCAAGGACATTACATTCATCTGCCAACATAAATATTAAACAACATCTCTGTATGTCTACAACCAAAGTATTTATGCAGTTGCCAAACTGATCTGTTGGAAAGAATGTGAACATGCTAATTCCCTGGTAGTACTTAGTCAAGGTGAAAAGCAGAGTAATCTAATCCATTTGAAAAGTAGTCCTAACATGACTACTGCTTTTGGCACTTGTGCTGAACAGTACATGATCATGACTGCACTACGTATTGTTACATCAAAAAACCCAGCCACAGAACACTCCCATTAACAGTGTCATTGTACAGAATCTCTTGGCATTTATGATTAATTTGAGAACGGGGATGGGATTCATATCATCTATCTTTGGACATCTACAAAGCCAACATCTAAGCTAGTTAGTCTTGTTTCCATTTACAATCAACTAAACCTGGCATTTCTGGGGTACAAATCATCTGATCTGTTTTAGGAGCTTTACCTGGGATGACAGTGCACCCTGAAAATGCTTTTTTGTCTCCATTGTGTCTATAAAGAGAACCTGGGAGGCTGATCTTAGATACACATGTCAAAACTGTAGATATTGACATATGGTCACCTAAATCCCAATTCACTTGTCTGACCAGTGATGAGCAATCACTACTTAAATAATGAAGAAGCCATTTCTTTAATCTTTTGGCAGCTTTACTCATTTCCAACTGGAATAACTAAACTGTGAAAAATGGAACAAAAAAGGCAGCATCGCAGAATGGTTATTAATAAACACACACATGCAGTGAATAGCTAATGACTGGCATGAATACACAGGTAAGGAAAGTGGACTGAAGTGACAGCATACCAAGATTTAATTTCTAATAATGAAATTTATAATGAAAAGGTTTAAGGAAGATGGATCAATGCCTTTGCTCACAATTTCATACTGACTCACTATCTGATAAGCTTTTTTTTAAGCTGGCAACTGAAAGGGGAAATGGAAAGGAAACCGCACAGCTGATGCTTGCTAGACTTGATCCTGCATTGGACCATACATATATATATATATATGCATATATTAAATTATTTCTTAGGAATGGAAAACAGAAAATTGATCTCATAATTTGCTAATTCACCAATAAAATGTTCCTTTAGTAAAGAAGGAACAGAGCTGCTTTCAGATCCAGAATCAATATACTTAGTTTTTAAATGTTTTTCATTTGCTATAGAAAAGTATTTAAATGCCTCAAAAGTCACAAGATTGTTTATTCAATACTGTTACTGTTTCTTCTTCTTCAGTATTTAAGATTAACAGAAACTAAGAAATCCCATCACTAAGTGACCACTGAAGCTGCAGAGCAATAAAAACATTAATAATTATGTGGTCATTTTCTGCTAAGAATACAGAAGAAAAACCGGTGAAATTTTCAATGCAGATTTTTATTCTTAAAAATAGCAAAGAGATCTGTGAGCTATAATTAAGCCATACACCATTCTGAATATGCCTCCCTTGGCCACATTCTCTACACATTTGGTTGCCCAGTTCTTGACAAGCGACAATTTAAATTAAATAAAAATGTATTTGAAAAGCTCATAAATCCTCTGGTAAAGTCTGCCAGTTGCAGAACTTGGAAATAATTTCCTCCCTTTCATTAGGTTCCATTTAGCACTTCCAGGAAAAAAAAAAAGTGGCATTGAGTTCTAAAGCATTATTTTAAAACAGAAACGATTTGCTTCACTGAATGTTTTGAGAAGACTGTAGTCTTGTGTTCAAAGGGATGGGCCATTTCTTTTATCTAAATGTGGATATCAAAACTGTTTCTTTAGTCTCTGATTCTTTGAGTTGGTTCATGCCAGGAAAACCCTCCAAAATCCTGATACAGACACGTGTACCACCTGCTTCTTGGATCTCAAACCTGATGACTGCACATTTCAACTCTGATTATATTCAATCTGTATAAACTATTCACAACTCTATGGCTTTGCTCCACCACCACTCAAGGCAGCTGCAGTCATTCTTGGCTTCTCGGCACTTTCAACCTCTACAGTTTGGAGATTATTATTATCTATGGCTTCTGCTTGCAGCTATTTCAAATAATAATATCAAAGTGGTTCTCATCATTACAAAACCCTCTCCTCTTTCTTACCATTGCCCCTGGCAGAAGCTGAAGGACAAACCTATTTTCAGTGCTATCTGTTCAATTCATTCTACCTCGTTCATGTGAACTTCCCTGTGATTGCTTTGGCTGTTGTTTTGCTCTTGTTTCTTCTTATTTAAGACAGCATTAAAACTTTTAGTTAAAACATTTTAAAAAACACCAAAACTGTCATATCTTTTCTTACTGAATCAGGAACAACAGGGTAGTAATAATTTGGCTACATCACCTTGACAACAGGGCTCCTAGTTTTGTATTTGTGTCATGGTAACATAAAAACTTTACTAGAGACTTCAGCAAAGCACTGAATTAACTGTTCTACAAGCAGCAAAAATACAGGCAAAACAACAGGACTACCAATCACCTTCTAATACACTGTGTGAAAAAAAATGTCTTCCAAACATCAGCTTCCAAAATTACACCTCAGCAAGACAAATTCTGAGTCAGTCTTCAGAGTTAAATATGTATGGACATTGATATATTGTTCCTGGCTCTGTTTCAGACAAAGAAAAGCTACTCTCTCCTTTGCAGACGGACTTCATAGCCTGTCTCTCACCACTGATCGCCAATAAGTGACAAGGAGTCACAGGGAATAATCCGTGTTTCACCCAGGACTTTTGCAAGTGGAGATCATGATGCAAAATCACAACTATCAATAATATATGAGACTGCAGAGCCAGATAGCATTGGTACCTGAGGAAGATGATTTGCAGCCTGCAGGTCCATACTGGGGCTTGGCATGGGGCTTGGCACGGACAGTAGGAACAGAGAGGCATCAGGAAAACACCAGGGATGTGGCTGGGAAGCTTGCCACTTTCAGAAGTATGTTATCATGACTCACTTTGTTGTACCACCCATGTGGCAAAACATGCAAGTCCTCCCAGCTATAATGAGTTACTGCCTGGTCCTCAAATTAAAAGCAAAAAGCACTGTGATTCTTCACCTTTTTTACATAGGTTTTCACTGTAGGTTAGTCTTTTGTCATCTTGGTGCATGACTACTATGAGGAAGGATGCCTGGGATAGGCAATAACCACCACAAGTACACTGACAGCTCTCTCCAGTGCAAAGAGGCAGCCCCACATCTCTATAAGCTTTCCTGCCAATTCTTTTCCTTAATCTGCAGGTTTCTGAGGTGATTGTATTAGACTTGGTAAAAAATGGTTCATCTGACAAAACAACTACAAAATATTGTTCATGAAAGCTGAGGTGATGCTCTCCACTTCAGTGAATGGGAAAGGTTTTCAAAGGAGTTGTGATTAAGAATTAGAGTCCAGGCAGAAACCCCGACTGATGATAAGGGCCCACTGGTTCAGAAAGGTCCTCTCCTAAAGGACCTACTTTCCCTACTATGCCCTTCTACTCAGAAGAGAAGTGATGGAGAAAGGGTCAAAATGCAGGCATGTTCTTGGGGAAATAAGCATGAGAAAGGGGAAGAATGAAGTAAACTAAAAAAAAATTAAGACAGAGAACCTGAAGTGTTGAACTCTGCCTGTGGTCCTCCCATTTGTGGTATTTAGACATCATAACTATAAATGATCCAAAAGAAAAGCAGTTTCTAGAAATTTACAGAACAGGACTAATGGATGTACTGAGACACACAGAAGATCTTGCAGAAGCAAATAATGGGTGAAATGGGGCATGTTCAAAGAGGTCCAATACAGAAACAAAAAGAAGCTGTGAGCTCTCCCTGGAATGAAAGAATTAGGAGTGAAGGACAATGGAAGGTCTGTAAGGAAAAATTAGAATAAATTGCAACTTGAAAAAAGAGACAAAATTATCCTAACATTCAGATTAATACACAGAAACTCAATGATACGCATTGTTGAACAACAGTGAACTTGTATCTATTGCATTCAGTGCTATGTGCAGACAGGCAGCTGATAAGCAGATAAACCTACGAATATTCCTTTTTTTTTTTTTCCTGCCACAAGCAATAGTACCTATATTCTCTCTAACAATCAAATTTACAGGTATTAAATTTCCTCTACAAAGCAACACATATTTCAAGCAAACAAACTCCAAACTCAGAACATGCTGTATTACAGAAATGGTGTTATGTAAGTGAGAGGCAAAAGAAAAATCATAGTCCCATTCAAAAAAATGCTCTGATACATATTCAAGGTTGTACACTTCAACTGAATAAATTAAATTTCTCATGCAGCGTTTTAGTACACTCCAATTTCTATAAATATAAGCATATAGATTTACACTTTGAAATACCTTTTTCTTGTACCTTACTTTCATTTTGTCACATTGCTGGGTTTTAATATAGTATCAGAATGGTATTTATTAACACCTCCTAAGGATGCTGAAAGATACCTACAGCAGGCTGCTGGGAAGACAGAGGCTGCATTTTTCTTACAGAAATGGTCAAACCGCTGCTGCTCTGTTCAGCTCTGGACCAGACATTAAAATAAAAGTTACTGAATTGGGAGAGCAAGCATTAGTGATGGTTCGTAATCTGGGAATCATGCCTTGCAATGAAACATTAAGTGTAGGCCAGTGTCTTTAAAGAAGGTTAGATGTGAATTGACCTTGTCTCTCCAGATAATAACCCATACTCTGCTAAAAGAGCCTATTACCAATGACAACAAGCTCCTTCATTTGGCAGTGCAAGCTTTAACAAATCCAGGTAGCTGTAATGTGAAGGCAGCAGTATCTAAACTGGAAGTCTGAGTAAATTTTACCACTGATGCCAGCTATTACTGGAACAGCTAAGAAATTAACAAATACCTTGAATCATATTTAATTTAATTTTTTACTTTTTGATGCAGTTTCATAAAGGCAGGGCAGTATTTTAAAGTCAGTAACAACAGTATTTTAAAGTATTCTAAAGTGAGAAAACAACAGTATTTTAAAGTCAGTAACAAAAGGTCAGACAGCCACTAAACA
Source organism: Irena cyanogastra (assembly GCA_013397155.1). Classification (NCBI taxonomy): domain Eukaryota; kingdom Metazoa; phylum Chordata; class Aves; order Passeriformes; family Irenidae; genus Irena; species Irena cyanogastra. The sequence goes on from VWZV01007745.1 coordinate 92,213, forward strand.
GTACGATCTCAAATGTAATAGTGTGATTCTTGCCCCTCAAAAAAGACATAAATTGAGTTTCTGAAGCCCAATTGCCACTACATATCAGTAGTTACAACCTTATTAGCTAAGTTAATACTAGTGCAAGGCAACAGGTAAAATCCCCCTTGATTCTTTTGACACATTTACTAGCTACAAATGAACGGGAAATGTAAGATACTTAACATTTCAAAAGATTAAGGCTGTAATGATGACTTAGGTTAACTGCAGTTTGTTACACTTATTTATTAAAAGCTGAAGTAAAACTGAAGCAGAAGAATATATTTAATAAGTTATGTTTCGTCAATACTCCTCTTCATCCTTCACCTAGCTCTGGAAATAGGCACTGCTGGGTGCATACTGGAAGAATGTCCGAGACACTGACTTTTAAATGATCTGCCTAAAAGGTCACATAATGCTTGTTCAAATGAGACGATTTTTCCAAACCTTTGAAAAATCAGATGTCATCTGGCAGTATTATGCCTATGAGCATCCTGTTTGCTACTCATACCCACAAGAAAGTGTGCAGGACTTCATTACCATGCTGTGCAAATTCTGCATTACCTTTATTTTTTCCATTTATCACAGAGGCCTGTCCTCATATATCCCTGTAAAAGGGATTTGCTAATAGCTAATCTGCTGCATACTGCAGTTAAGCAATTGCAAACAAAACACAAATCAACTAACATTCATTGTAAATATTCTGCAATTCCTCCTTTGCCATTTTTATCTGAATGGCAAATTTTGATTCTGCAGTTAAACACCAGGACACAAAACTTGAAAGGCTCTCCTAGGCTATCTCTTCCAAACCCCTCAGACTGGTTGGCTGTTTCCAAGCTAAATTTATCTTTATTGCAGTTTTGTAAGTACCAGCTTTATCCTTTTCTTCCCCTCCCAAGTTTGCTTCCTGCAGTAATTCTGAAGAGATGTTATATCTCCGCTCAGCATCCGTTTTATTACACTAAGCAAGCCAAGCTGTCTTGGCCCTTAGTAAGAAATGTCCTCTTCTCCCTCATTGTCCCTGAACTCAGTCCAAGAAAAATGTGGTTGCTCTGTACCATGGAGACCAGAACTGTACAAAGTATTCCAGAAGAGATGCAACTACAGCCTCATTGATCACATGCCTAGTACACTGAGAAATTTTTTTTCCCCTCTTCAGTAATCAGTGATATGCCATTTAACAGCAAATACTTTTGCTATTAATATCTACACAAGTGACCTCTTTGCTCATTTTTGGGCTATTCCATTTCACTGCAAATCAATTCTGTGCTGCTCAAGGTCATCCAGCTTGCCTCTCCGATACTCTGATTTTCCCATTCATGAGCAACGCACTTCAGCATTGTGTGTACAGCAAAAACCACTAAAATGCTACTCTGCAGGTTGTTCTCTAGTCCCTAAAACATTCAAAAAATAAAACTGACCATAAGATTAACCTTTTAGAAATTCCTATTAGCAAGCTGTCCTTGGCTGGTTACTCTCTTCTGCAGTACAGGACACTGCCTGCCCTTTGACTGCCACATGCCATCTTCTCCAGCACAAGGGACTGTTTCCTGCATGACACTGGGTGAGATGCTCCTCTGAAGCCCAATTACAGTTGCTAGACAGCATTTCCTTCCATTCCAGGCTATCCTTCAGTCTGGAATGAGTTTCTTTGATGAAGGGATGTGGAGGTTTTTTCATAAGTTTCCTGCATCCTTAACCACCTTTTTTGCTGACAAGTGCCCTGTAAGCATTCTAGGTCAGATTTACAAGCGTGAAGGTGGCCTGGCCACTCTCCTGCCATTGATGCTGTAGGCTGCCACTGCATTCACCATCTCCACGTGAGCCCTGGCTCACCTTACTGCAATCCAGGGATGGAATCCAGGTGCACTATGCTTACACTGCATCTGCTCCTCATTCCCTTCCTATTCATATTGTAGATAAAGGAGACCTGCTTTCAGAAGTGACTCTTGGTGCCTTACGTTCTGCAGTGTCCATCTTTCAGCAGTGACAGTGGAGCGGGCTGAAGGCAACTGGGCTCCTTGCTCACCTTGGGTCTGTGTCTAAGCACACCTGGGCCATGGTGGCATCCCATTTTGCAGGGCTTGCTGGTCCCCCTGTGATGCCCCAGGCTGGCTCAGGGCAGCAGGAAGCAAACATCCAGAGGGGTCCTGATCAGAGTAATGCTGCACATCAGAGTGGGAAAAGAACTCGGGAGGAATGACCCCATGAGCCAAAAACTTGCTGTCAGGTCAGTATCTAGTGCCCTTGTAAGGACTTTGGTGAACTTCTGCCACACTGACTAGCAGGGTTTTGGAAGCAGCCTCCCTGGTAATAGGTGACTCTTCCCTGAGCAAAACTGAAAAGCTGAAACTTCACTTGCCCAGTAGAGTTCAGGTGGGCAAAAAACTCTTTCAGAGTTAACAAAAGGCAGTGACAGCTGGTTATTTCAGGTCCTCCTTCTTGGTGTGACTCATACCAAAATGGAATGTACTGAAAGGTCCTAGTACTAGGGATAGAAGGAAAAATATTTATGAGAGAAAATCTCCTAGAAGCAAGCTATTAGTTTTCTGACTTCTTTCTACTTGGGTTTCCACACATTTTTTATAGATTTAAACATGGCCCATAATCACAGAAAAATAATAATTAACAAATACAGTGTAATTTCATTTAATATTCCAAGTTTTCCATTGTTCTACCAGGAGGATCTACTAAGTGCTCAGACATGCACACTTACATTTTCAGACATGATTTGGGAGAAACATGGAAGCAATAATAATAATAGTAACGAAAAACTCTAATGGAGCTAAGCAAATTTAATTCTGAATCTGAGGACACAATGTAGAAGGGTACTGGTAAGGGACATTAGCTATCCTAGCAGCAATCCCAGCCTACTGATTTTTTGTGAAGGATCCATTTGTTTTTTAGCCCTCTGTCAGAGGATGGTGTTTAATTCTGCAGTAAGCATGCAGCAGGAGCATGTGTTGTGTTTCACAGATAATGCAAAACAAAGCAATTTGTTCATCCTCCTTATTTGACTGGAAGGCATTGCATTTTCTAGAACAACAAAAAAGGACTGCTATCCAAGCTTTCTAAGATGTTCAATAATCATAAAAATAATGAGAAAACCTAATCTTTAAAGAATAAAAGAACCATTTTCTCGTAGCTTTTCCAGGTTTTTGATGTGATCAAAAGCAGTCAATTTACTGCACACATCACAGGATACTGCTTACTGGGGATTTTGTTTAACTTGAGTTTCATCAAACAGCTAAATTAAGGAAAAACCCAAACTATTCCAACTGAACTTCCAGATCCAGACCTATTCCTCAGAAACACCACAAGTACTTTAGGAGCAGTTATGCTTCTCATTTCTCTTATGCGTAATTTTACAAATATCATTGAAAGTGACACTATGAGTGAAGACGGGGTAAAGAACACCTTACATTTGCCACCTTTTGCAAACAATCTAGCTAAATCATGTTATCAGTTTTGAGATCAGCTTACCAAAAATATGGCTTTGAAAAATCTTTCTAACTGAGACCATAATCTCAGGACCAGGAGGGTGTGTACTGGGCCACTATTAGTTTGTGACACATTTTATTTGACTTCTGATTAAACATGAGCATGACCAAATAGACTAAGGATGGCTGTAAAATTATAATAGGCTAAATATTTTCAAGCAATGCAAATCAAGACAAACAGTTTAATTCAGTTTTATACTAATGACCTGGAAAATGTCACAGAAAATTGAAACTGGCAAAAAAAATAACAAGAAGTTGTAAACATCATTCAATACAAAGAAATATAGTAGGATTACCAGAGGTCAGCAGCAGTGGCAGGTAAGAAAAACAAGCTTTCACTTTAAAGAATGTAAGTGGAGAAAAAGGTACAAGCCATAAACTCTATTTGATGGTATACACAGACTCAGAAAGGAACTGGTACCAAGAGAATGAATGGAACAAAGATAAAAAAAAAAAAAAAAAGACATTAAATCTGAAATGTAACACAGTGGCACAGCATGGAGGGTGACTTATGCCTGCAGACAAAGATCTTCCCTAGGCACAAGGAGATGCTCTCCCCACACCAAGGGGACATCCACCACAAATCACCACCAAAGGGATACCACATCACCATAAACCATCACCTCCCAGGGGACCATGGCCACATATAGGGCATCTCCATACTGGCAGGGATGTGTGAGCATTTGCACATCTTCACCACCTTCCTACGTGCAAAGCAGGGTTATGCTCAGAAAAAAAAAGCCATGTTTGTGGATGCAAGCAGCTCTTCTGGAAACTGAAGATAGGTATTCTCAAGACAACAGGGACAGTTAGGTTCAACCTACATAGGTGTGATATCACTATTGATAAAAATTGCAGGAAGTAGCTACATACCCCATCTATGGAGATGTCAGGGTGGCACCAGACTCCTGCCATCCTGGCCTTGCAGTCCTGGTCTGCACAAGCCAGGCTTTTCAGCTGCCCACCTCCATCAGCAATGCAGGCTTATGAGGAGAAAACATTGGGGAGGGCTCTCACACACTCCATCTGAAAGATCCTTAGCATAAAAACTCTGAGCCTTTACTGAAAACCAGACAGCATTTTAAAAGTACCAGACCCACAGACTGTTTAGTTTCTACTGCTGGTTTTCAGCACAGCCCTCCTGGCCACCCTGTCCATCTTTGTCTACTTTGTCCAGGAGGACTAGACCTGGACTGCACTAGCAGTAGGCCTGCACCCATGCAACAGTCTTGATTTCAGCAGCTGGAATTACAAGTGTTGTCTCTGCTTTTAATCTATTCTTTAATGCACCTGAAAAATGTACCTGAACCAGCACTGAGCCAGCACACAATGTTGCTGCTAAGGTGGGAAAACAGAGTGTTTACTTTCACATATTTCTGATGGAGATAAATTATGTGTATAGGGAGCAGAGTGTCCTATTTTCTACTGCTTTACATTATCTTCTCTGAGTTGGTCTTTTTGCTCTGTCTTCAGAGATTAATAATGCCAATTTTTCTGTATAAACTCATGCCTATTCAAAAAGAGGTAGAAGGCCTGAGTTAAGAACATGACTGATACATACAGGTTCTTTCCTAACCATCAGCATAAAATAAGCACACAAGACCTTGTGCACACCATGCCTGCTTAGAGGAGATGCGGCTCAGAGATTAATACACACACATAAGTACAATGCACATTTTGAAACAGGATCTCATTTCCAGTCAGGCACAAAAGTTCTACCTCATCTGTAAAAAACAGCAATTGCTTTGTGCTTGGTTTAGATTTCCACACCAACAAAGTATTCCCAATTTCTTGTAGAGAAAGCAAAGTTTTCAGCAGCCTATTTCTATCACTAGTGGCCTCTACAGCATGCAACACAAACCACACAGAGCAGTCAGACTACTCTTCACGATCCCCAGGTTCTTTCAAGAATTTTTTTTTGTTTCAAGTTTATTGCCCAGACCTTGGTGTGAGATAAATTTTTGCGGTCCCACGGTGGATTTTTTTTACCCTGCCCTACATCAGTGGAAAAATTAGCCTCATACTTTCTAAGCTGTTTTCTCAAGTTTCAGGGTTTGTTGTTTTCATTTTTCTTTCCTCAAGGATAAAATTCTTTTTCAAACTCACCCATAAGTCTGCAAACACTGAATCCCATGGCCCGCAAATGCTGTTAACTGTGTCACTCACAGTGTTGTCAGGAGTGACAAGAAAATGAAAGAAAAGATGACCTCCATGTAAGAACTTCTGGGCTACATCCATATTAATTGGTAAAATGAGATGGAGATTGATCAGATACAGTGTGACTCATGTCTTCAGACACAACTATTACCCTGTAAAACAGAGTGGCCATAACAAACTGCACAACAGAAACAGCCCAGGGCCTGTGCTAGCTCCAAAGCAGCCATGCTAAAAATGTGATGGGTGCAAACAACCCAGTGCCTATGCCTTGACTTACATACATCCTGCTGAAAAGTCTCTGCTGACAATTCTGGGTACACATACTTCCTTATTAGAGGGTCTGATCTAGCAAGAGCTTGCATTTAGGCTTCATTTACATGGCTGACAGCTGGACAACAATGGTGCCAAGAATCAGGAACACAAAATGAGACAACATTTCTGTATCAGCCTGATTCCTACAGTCTGAAGAAAAGTTTATTACTGCTTTTCACAAAACATGACCTAAGGAATACATCAGGACACAAATATTGACTGAAAGGAAACATTTTTATAGCTGCCAAGATCAGAAGTATTATTAAAAAAAAAAAAAAAGGCTTCTTCAGGTTAGGAAAGGGACCTGGGAAATAAGTTTTATCTGCCACAAAACACCATTTTGTACAATTAAGCTATATTTCTGAACAAAAACTATTAAAATGAATAAAACCATCTTGTGACAGGTCAAAGAAAAATTGGATGCTATTTGATTCTGCTGAAAATAATCTAACAAGAAGATACACTAATTCAACGAACCTAAAAGCTATTTTTAGCTTTCAGTGCTACAGATGAGTTGCAAAATCTAATCCTGTGTTGTTACAGGCTCAGACCTTCTCTAATTAAGCTCTGACTAGTTATCAAACTGACAATTGAGGAAAACAGAACTGCATTTTTCTTGATATTAGAAGAGATAGGAAATATTTTTTTTTGGCATGCCATGTATGTTCCAAATCAGTTCAACATGGAGAGAAATCTGTGGGCTGAAACAGAAACGAGGTTGCAGGCAAAGAATAATGGCAACAACCCAAGCCCCCGGCTGGAGGAGGTGTTCAGTTCAGTAGCACAAAGCTCAGCAATATGCAGGGAGTTATTTTATGTAAGAGTGCCATTTAGCCAAAAATTTTCAACTAAGATTTGTCCTATCAAGTCTAAAAATGACAGGAACCCTGCAACTAATAAAAGATGTGTGCGTAAATTACACATGTGTAAGGGCAAACCAAAACCATTCTGCCACGTCTGTCACCTATTTTATTATGAAGACATGCATGGACTTTATCAAATGTTCAGGGCAACACCAAAGGTTGTGAATTTAATAAAGATGTATGCATACAAAACACAATTCAGATTTACACAGTGCCATGGCTTCTTTGGAAATGTAGTGTAGAGTGTGAAGGTTATTGAAGCCAGAAGCACTGTGCTGAGCAAACAGCAGCAGCAGCCTTCGAGCAAACCAGCTTCCCCAGCAGGGAGGAAGGACTGTCTCTGATGACCTGTGCCTGGGGCTACAGAGTCAGAACAAAACTATGCATTGTTAAAAGGAAGCGGGGAGATCCCAAGAGCTCCAGACATCATGCCACCTAAGAAGGAAGGGGGTAATGAGAATAGCGACAAGCTTTCTCACATCCACCAGACCAGTGGCTCAGCGTGGTCTGAAGCTGGTTTTTGTCCTTTCACGTTCCTGGTGTGGAATCCAGGATTGCTGTTCTCTATTTTGTAGGCATGTAATTTCTTACACTAGCGAGGACCCAGGTAAATCTGGCAGGCACAGGAAAAGTGAGCATCCGGATAAAACAGCACAGCAGACAAATCCCTTTGCTCATCATTCCTGACCTGGCTACGCAGCCCAACCTGCTGCCACAGTGTCCCAGACTGGAAGCTGGAACACCACCACCTGCTTCTGTACTGCCTTCTAGAAGTTAATTTCATGGTATTTTACCATTGATGCGCCTGTCTTTGAGGTGGGAAGGTCTCAAGCTGTGAGAAGGTGTTAGGGCAGTGGTGGAGCCTGGCCTGGAAGCCAGCACCCTGCCTGAGGTCATGATGCTGCATCCAAACCCATGGAAAACACAACTCTGGGCACAACCATCTTCAGTGAAGACATGCAAAAATCACTGCATGGGCATCATAACCCAACACAATGGACATTCGCTGTGGAAAGATGCAACCTAACGTGCTTCTAGATTACATGCTGAATGGAAGGAGGAGCCTAGGAAACTTGGGAGCCCAAAGATGGACTTAGCTGCCAAAAGAAAACCCATTAAAGGACACATTCCCAGTGTTAGGGTAGACAGGCTGGCAACTATCATGCAGACCTGCCAAGCCAGGGTAACCTGGCAGGTGACACCAATGCCAAAATGATTTTTGACAACGATGCCACCTATAACACAGCCCTAGTGATGCTTGAACCACCAAACTCAGTTCTGTTCACTACCACAGAGACATTGTAAAAAGTTAGGAAAATCTGGGACAGTTCTGACAAGAACGTCAAAAACTCTGAGGGGATTAAATAGCCTGATTTTTTGGATATGATTAAAAGCTAAATATGGACATCATTGCTTGACTAAGCAAAAAGCAAAGAAGTGTGAAAGCACACTGCAAATATCTAAGGGAGACATAGACCCACAACCAAACGAAAAGACTTCTTTATCATAAACTAGTAAGACATATAATTGCAGGCAATGGTATGGCATTAAAAAAAAAGAAATTAAAACTTATTATGAAAGAAAAAATGTCTTTGCAACAGTGATTTATTAGTCCATGGTCAAATGTTCTGTATGTGCTTGTTATATTTAAAATTTTACTATGTGATCAAGCAATGAATTTACAATACAGAAAATTCTTGTCCTGAAGGAAAGTCAACTGAATGACCTCACATCAGAAATCTAGGTTTGTCTGCATTAGACTTTACTGGGAAAAAAAGCGCCTAAATTTAGATTCAGTAATCTTAAAACAATCAGTATCATCTGATTCAGAGATATAAGTAGTTTACAGCAATTACAGCTGTTGCAACAAGGCACAGATTTATTATGTAAGCAATTAAACACCCATTATATACAATGCATTGTATTCCCTGGCTTGCCAAGAATGACAAAAACAAATTGAACAGTGCTAAGGTTGAAACAGTCTCTGCAACCCAAACTTGGCTAGAACGGTGCAAGAGCAGGATTTGTGCTGCCAGGCTTTGCAAGGTGCTGACACACAGTCAAATAAATAGTATTGGAGGAGTACAGATCATGAAGTTGTGCCTTGGAGCCCCTCTCTACACAAGGCTGTGAAGACATGCAATCCCTGTTTTGATTTAAAAGACAACTTGCAACCAACACCTGCTGTGATGGATTTTCACAAGTTCCTCAGTGCAGTTGGAGGTCTAGCATGTTTTAATGCACCATACCACTTTTGGTATTTGCTTCTGACAGACTTCCAGAGGAAGCAGACTGACTTCCTACTCTTCTCCAACACAGTTGGTACACTTAAATTAAACCATGAACCTTTGTCTTTTGTAGAAAATCTAGAGCAGAGGCTGCTCAAGAGGAACAGGGCCTGGGAAGAATGGGCCATTTCCTCTTCTCTTGTAGCCATGGTAGTACGTCAGACTAGTGTTGCCACATTGAAGAACCAGGAGGAGTTAATTAACACCTCTTTGCAGCATTGCAATAGAATTAAACTTTTTACAGAATCAAGCATGGCACCTCTCTTCTCCCAAAAAATCTTCCATTTTAACTAATTTTTAGAAAACACCATCCAGATTTATCAAACCAAAGTAAGTTCTTCATATGTTATCATCATTTCACATGCCAAAATTCTTTGGCTGTTGCTGAAGTGGAAGTAAAGGACAGAATATGGATTTACAGAGACAGCATTACATCCTCAAGTCAACAGTCTAAAACAGTCCCGCTTTTCAAACAAACAGCTAATGTGATCGACAGGTTAATAATGACTGCTGTTAAAAAAGTCTGGCAGTGTAAACTCATCTCATGTTCATGCATACTGATGTGGTGCTTAGGGTTAACAGGGGAGAATTGTTGGATTTAACCCTCCTCTTTAGTGCAGATACAAAAGAGGATCACAACTCTACCAGCAGCACTGACTGGGTGTTTATGTTGGCTCAGTTTGCTACTGCATTTCCCATTTCTCCTTCTGGTGTCTTTTTAATGGTCAACTCCAAGCAGACAAATTAGCTATGAGGCTTTTCTATGTCTTCTAACACAAACCGAATTAAAGTTGTGACTGGTCTGTCTCTTGTACAGTGTCAAAACACCATCTCCCAGGTTATGCTTATTATGGCACATAAAATGTACCCCTCCATTTCATGTACTATGATTTTTGGTGTTGGATCCATCCTAACTTTCTGCTACCTACACATATTTAATGTAATTAAAAATATTGCTTTATAGATACCATGAGAAAGCTGTCCGACACACCTGGTAAGTAGCATTATGGATTTTAACACTGGCAAGCTCTAAAAAAAGTCTTAAGTATTAAATATTTTTTAAAACTGACTGATTTACCCAGAGTAGTTTTAATAAAAAATACCTTTAATATCTTCCATCCATTTTCTAACCAAAACTCATTCTAAAGATTTTCAGACTACTAGGAATCATTTATTTGTTTCCCTAATTAAAACAACTACGTAAGATTTTCCCAAGTTTGGGAATGGGTTTAAAATTTCTCACTTGTCCAATAGAACAATTTTGCCACAACCAGTATCACAAACTCTGGCTCACTGCAAGTCTACTTTTCACGTACTCTGTATTTTTGTTTAACAGAGATTGCTTGACTGTAACTGACATTTGAAGGACAGGGAAAAGATTAGCGTTCATATTGAATTTTTTTATGTATCCAGATATATTATGACTAAAATGTGACTATGAACCAGGAAGCAATATAGGCATGTGTCCTGGTTTCAGCTAGGGTAGAATTAATTTCTTCTTAGTAGTGGTTACAGTGGTGATTTGGACAGAGAATGGTGTTGATAACACACAGCTTTAGGTCTTTGTTCAGTCATGTTTATCCTAAGTCAAGAACTCTTTTTTTCTCTCCTACTTCATGCTTTGCCAGTGAGGAGGGATGTAAAAGAAACCAGGAGGGAGCTGGGACAGCTGACCCAAACTGACCAAAGGGGTATCCCACACCACAGAACATTACTTTTGGTTTGCTGTTTGTTATCATCATTATTATTGTATTTTACTTTATTTTCAATTATTAAACTGTTCCTATATCAACATACAAGTTTTACTTCAATCCTCATCCCCATTCCACCAGGGTGGCAGGATGGAGAGAGGAGGGGAGTGAGTGGCAGTGTGGTGCTTAATTTCCATCTGGGCTTGAACCACAACAGCATGAAAGCTGACAGGACAATTTACTGTGAATCTTCACACGTGCTCTCACTTGGTCAAATACAGTGGAAAGATCATAGCCAGTTGCTATGATACCGTGGCTCCCTTCATTCAATTAAAATACTGAAGTCACTATTCTGCCAGTATTACACACTTCCCAACTACTGCAACATTCCTGTGGCTCTTATCTGCTATTCTTACATGCTATGATTTCATTGCTAATATGAATGTGTGCTTCTTGGAATTTGCATCTTCCAATTTACTTCTGTTGTATTTTGCATGAAATCATCTTCATACTGAATGAGGCTTGTGAGCCTCGTATTATTTTTGTCTAACATGGGTAAGTAACCCCCTCATAGTGCACATTATATTTTCCTGTTGGTGTCTTTTGTACCTCTAACCTTTCTTGAAAATGTGGAAATTTCCTCTGGGACACTAATTTCCTCAGGAATTCTTTAAACAGGTAAGTTCTGACTGCAGGAAATGCAGTCCTTCAAAATCTAAAACTGTCCTAACTGAACAATGCCTCTACGTCTTGTTAGAATCAATTACTTCAGACAGGATACTGGATTTGAAATAACACATTTGTGTTTGTACAGTCCTTTGAAGGTGCACTGTGCAGCATTTCCTCATCCTTGGCCACCACCATGAGTCTGGTGAATTCTCATTCAGTATATAGCACATGACTGGGCTTAAGATGTAGCAGGAGTTGGACATTAACAGGACTACTGCTATGTTAAGACAGATCAATGACAACATCCTGCAAAGAAGCCACACTTTAACTGAGCTGTCAACAAATCAAGGACAGAGTAGAGCAAATGGCCTGTTCTCCCTCATGCTATTCAAACAACAAAACTGCAAGGCACACATACATGCAGCTGAGAAAACACAGGCATTAAGGTCTATTTTCCTTTCTGATTAAAACAATTGTTTTATCAGTTGAAGTCTGACAGCTTCTGTGTGTTTATATGGTCCCACTGCTTCTGGTTCTGCTATCTTCTTTGCAAGAAGGTCTGTATTTCCCTGGCCATAGCTCAGTTCCTCATTCGTGTTTCCAGTTGACTCTTTTCACTCTTCAAACCCAGTCCTCAAGTTCACAATCAGCAGTTCTGCCAAAAGAGGCTGATCTAGCAAAATGGTCTTACTTTTGTCTTGCTTTCTACCTGATCCAAACCTGCCCTCCCTCCTTTCCTGGATACAGTCTTTCTTATTTCAAGTCCACATCCTCTTTAAAATCTCCCATTCATCTTCCTCTTTTTCTTCTGAACCATGCCACCATGACTCTTCCGGGTTACACAAATCCTTTCTTCCCTTCACTGCCTTGTTAAAGATGTTTCCTTATTGCCATTCACCCTCTTGAGTCCAAGTGAAACTGCATTCATGTGACTGTAGTGAACAAGGGACACGTGGATGCCTTCCTAGTAAAGATGGAACGCTCCTTCTTTCACGGTGTGCTCGCCAAGTCTGATACTCTGTCACAAGTCAAAGCCTCCCTGACCTTCAATTTTGTAATTTTTCCTTTCATTTTCAAGAATATTTGCTTGTCTGGGCTTTCACCTACCTCTCCAATCTTGGTATTTTGGTGTTTCTGCTACCTTCTCTCTCTCGGTGGACTTGACTCTTCTACTGTGTGTGTTTGCCTTACCCACAAAAACCTTTATTTCTGAACTCAGACTGTATTTTACTATCCTCTGTCTTTGCTGCTGCCACTGTTTCATTGCCACTCCTGGATGATCCTATATCAGTCCTTCCCTCTAGTACTTGTAGCATCCTCTAATGCCAAGCTGGTAGGTGATTCCTCTTCTCCCTGAAACCTCTGAATTTTGAATGGCTTTAAAAATCAAGACACAAAACAGGGAGACTCCTAATGAAGTTTAAAATTTAGAGAGTCACATAGCAGAAGGATTGAGACCAAGTTTAGTGTCTGAGACAAGAGTAAACATGGAAGGGGCGCCAGACCTTCAGAAGACCTGCCAAGAGGACTACGTTAGGACCACAGTCTAGGGAACACTGGACAATGCAGTCTGGGACAACTGACTGTGAAGTGCTGGGTCATGTCAGGTTTGGCTGCTCTGGCTGTAGCCCCCAGGCTCCCTGTGACTCATATGCTGGTGCATCTCAGACTTGAAAATCTGCAAGTTTTCCCATCCTGGAGGAAAAGAGATTGGGTGTACAAGACTTAAAGACTTAGTCATTAAAGGTTTAGGGTTTTGGAAGGTGTGACAGGATGCTGAAGGCAGAAAAGGCTCTTGATTTGATGCAAATGTCAGCATGAATCTTTTAATTAGAAACTTTGGCTGTCCCTGGAGCAGCCAATGCTGCCTGTGAAACTGACCATCCGGACATGCCTCTTGAATCCAAGAATCTTTTCCTTATTGCCAAGCTATTTGACTCCCACTTTTGCTTTCTTTTTTTATCCTTCACTATCTTTTGTTCTGCTCTGAGTGCTGGAAGAACCAGAACTTGCCTGCCTACCACACTGCTTTGCTTTTCTACCATGCCACCTTCCTTTCTTCTTCAAACTTTGCTGAAGAACAGGTTAGGCCCTGGAAATTAAGCAGCAGGTTGAGGATTGCTGGATTCTCGGGAACCCTTATTAAATGGAAAGCATTCCTCCTCGCCATACAAAATTACTCTGAGATACTCCATGTCTCAAGATGCACCAAGAAGTAATATCTCTTTTTAATATGCTGTCATCTTATGTTGATGTTTAAAAATTTTAACATCTTCCAAAGCAAAAAAGACCCCAAACAACTGTGTATAGATAATCTCTTAAATTTCCTGCTTATGTGAAGTTGGAGAAGTAATGTTAAAGATTTTGAGCAAGTCTTATCTAATTAGAGACTAGGACTTAATTACTTCTCTCCTGAAAGATGAGCCTCTGGGAGATAATTTTATGAGGATAGTATGCCTTGAGCAAAACACAGAAAATGGTTTTCTGTCAGAACTTAAGAAAACAGAAGTTTCATCATATAGATTGTTATGTGTTTTGCACATGGGTTGTATTTATAAAAAGTCTTTGCTGTCTAGCATAGAGAGGCAACCAAAACTGAAATCAGAGAAAGCAGCAGAAGAATTGATAAAAGGTCACAATTAAGTTCTTCTTTCTTCATTGTGAAATCTATTTCATGTTCAACAACTTTATTAATCAAGACGTACCACTCCCCCCATTCCCTTTCTTTTGTACTCCCAAGCAATTTACTGGGATTCCTTCTGTGGATTATCTAATAGCAGGGAAGGTATAGATGCACCATTATCACTCCTGTTGTCACATGAGATATATTACATGGAGTTTTAGGCAGAATATTTTGTCCTGATACAGAAATAAATTATCTATCCATTCTGTGGAAGAAGTGACAAGCTAAACCACAAGTACAGCAGCAGACTCATGCAGCTTCCAGACTGGCTTCAGCTTAGAATTAATCATTCCTCATGGTCTTTATGAATCTCTATTCCCACTGGTGAGTCTTTTTGTGATCGTGTTAACTCTTAAAGGCATTTATTTATTGACTTATTTAAAAAAACCCTTAAGCCTGCTGCTGCACTACTTGTGCAGACAAGTGTGACAAAATACAGGGAACCAGTTGCTTAATTCAGAGTGATAGCAGTGAGTGCAAGTATCAGGATCAGGTTCTTATTTTTCCATTCTCATTTTCTGATTGTTCTTCGAATTTTGTTTGTTTTCTTCTGAGCTTAACAGGTAAGTATTAAACAGTTTAAGCCTAGAATTTGAGCAAACTTTGACTGGTCAATATTCTTTGCATGGGAAAGTGATTGAATTTTATTGTGGTGTCTTACCTCTGTTTGTGACTAATGCTCTCTTTTTGATCATAGGAGTGGTGACCTATATATAGGGTGTTTAGCAGAAAGCTATTCACTGTAAAATTTCACACATGGATCCAAACTCAAAAGTTCCTCCCTCCTCCATTTCATTATTTTTTTTTAATGGCTCCATCATCCAAAAAACTTCATTTTTAAAGAAGCGAAAATTACTTAGGATTTAACACATCGATACAGACTTTGATGCACAAGCTTATCTTGGGATGAATGCTCTTATGTTCTCCTGTTTAATACCACATGTCCACAAGTATATGTCTATGTATGTAAAAAAGACATATATGTAACCATATACCTTTATATACATGCATGTTTATATAAGTACATATACATATGTTCCTAGGTTTTTTGGTAGCCTGTGTTTCCAATAATGATTTGAGAGGAAATTCCAAAGTATGGATTTCATTTAGGATTACCCAAACAATTCGTACAGCAATAGGAATTTATTGTTATAAATGTATAACAAATATGTGCCTTTTACAATAAACTTAAAATAATGTTTCTAAATAGCAAATGGAATCCAACATTTTCTAGCTGTCTCATTAAAATGAAATTAGATGCAGAGTTGGGAATTTTAATTCAAAACATTCACCTTTATTGTTGAAACATGTTCCTGAATGAGTTCCTAGACTATTTCACTAAATGTTGCAAATGAAGTTGTAAAACATGGGATTGAATCTCTTTCCAGAATTATGACATTAAAAGAACTTCAGAATGAAAAAAGGGGATTATATAAATTTATGGTTCTGCTTCATGGTTTTCTACACTTTTTGTTGTGAATGATTATGTCTTTAGCATAAAAATAATGTAACAAAAAAACCCCAACAAAAAACACCCCCCAAAAAACCCCCACAACAAACAAACAAACAAAAAAAGCCAAACAAAAAAACCCCCGCCAGAATACCTCAGTGCCTTCTATCATACAGTTTAATATTTCTAAGGCAACTCAATCAAGAAAAGCCTTAAAGAATATTGAGAAATAATGGCTTTAAGTGATAATGGTAGGGAGGAGTTTCAAATAAATTTGCAATCAAATGAGGCTCATGCCTATTAGCTGTCTAGGTCTTGCTCCAGACCATTTTTGCTCTAGACCTGTGAACTTTAAAGAAAAAGTCAACTTTTGAAGAGGTTTAAGGCAAACAATTCTCTATGTGGATACCCAGATTAAGCCAACAAACTGCACAGCTACAACGGGGGGCTTTGAAAATGAAGTGGCAAGTGTAGAGACCAGCCTCTAGCTGTGCACACCTACCTCCTCCTGCAACCAGCACAGAGGAGGAGGGACTTTTTCCAGAGAGGTTAGGACACTTTTGACTCTTAGACAACTTGAGGTCAGCAGTGGAAAGTGGGACACACTCAACTCACTAACAAACTCCTGGAGTTGGGTCCACCCTGGAGCTCCCACTCCAGGGAGTGACATAACTTTGTGAGGGAAGAGCAGATCTGGGACAGGCAGCAGGCAGCAGTATGCTGTACCTGTCCCGTGCCTCCAAGACCACCATCACTGCTCCCCCTCCAGCTTTCTGAGTCCCTCAGACCCACAGAGGGGAGAGCAAAGACAGAGGTGCCAAGACACAGAGGAGGAGGACAATGAAGATGGAGGGAGACAGCCTTGGCAAGCAAAGGTTGCTACATGCTGTAATTAGATGGTCAGAATTTATTTCACAGATTTTTCTCCTCTGTCCCTTGTCCATTATCTTATATCAGGATAGTTAAATATTCACACATATCCATACAGTTTTCAATCTTACACTGTTAAAGACCATCCTTGTATCTTTTTGGTCTAATTCTCCAGAATCAGTCTGAGCTCTAATCCGGTTGAGTGCTTTCATCCTACATGGGACATTTACTTTCTATACCTTATTTCACAAAGGCAAATGTGATACAAGGGATACAAGTCTAATTTATGTCTTCTCTAGAAAAATAATCCCCTTTTGTTTCTCTAAATGGTACTGAAATGCGCAGTTAATAGAAAAACACAAATATACAAAGAGTGAAAGATGTTTCTACTAAGCTCTGTGGGGCCTTATTTGATCTTTATGAAGAGTGCTGACCTAAGTAAAAGCTTGATCTGCGTCAAATGTAGTGAACTTCACTGACTTCCTTGAAGATTCATAAATGAGAGGCCAAAGAGTCAGGCTGCAAGGCTGCTTGGCTGCATGAGTAACTGTGAGAAATTCACCCAATCATTCTGGCATGATGCACAGAAGATGGAGCTGATCAATAAATTTCAAATCACTTGCTTTATTTTCTCTGAAAAAATATCAGAGTCTGGTATACAAATAAACAACTACCATGCAGATCCAAACTCCAAATATAAGAAAAAGCAAGGGAATTAAGAGATTTGAACGTATTTTGTGCATGATGTTCCAAGAAAGGCCCCAGAAGTAGCCTTTTGTTGGAGAAGGTTATGAAGGGAAGGAAAAAAGGCAACGTAAAGGTCCTTCATTTCATCTCATACAAAATACCATATGTTTTTGCATGCTTCATTAATGCTCCCTGGTTTACCGACTAGAAACAACAGCGAGTCCAACCTTCAGGGGTCAGCCGTGCTCAGGATATCTATGAACTGTGCTCTAGGCGACTGTGGGGACTGTGGAATAAGGGCTGACTCTGCTCAGTATCAATCCTGCACTTTTAGTTTGGAATCTGAAGAGCATCTAAGTGAAAATAGCCCCCCATATAACAAATGCCACCAATCACCTGTACAGGGCTCTTCTCTGAAATAAAGTAGTATTTCATTCAGAGGGTGCACTTAGAGATTATTCTTGTAAATAGATTTGCTAGACTGCAAATTCTCTGTTTACTCATAGTTTTGAAATTAGATAAATACAGTAGCCTTTTCTGGGCTTTCTAGTGCAGAGAGTCCTATGTCTTATGAGTGATAAGATTCATTTTTGGAAAGCCTAATACTATCAGACTATCTGCATATTCTCTGGAATAAAACTTGCTAAATGCAGCAGAATTTCTGTGGCTGTGCTGAAATACAAACAGTATTAAGAAAGGCTGCTGCTTCACTCTCATTTTTATGCCCAGTAGTCTTTCATAGACTGTTCTGTCTGAATTTGAGTTTTAGTAGATTATCTCCAAA
This sequence comes from Irena cyanogastra, assembly GCA_013397155.1. Classification (NCBI taxonomy): domain Eukaryota; kingdom Metazoa; phylum Chordata; class Aves; order Passeriformes; family Irenidae; genus Irena; species Irena cyanogastra. Next base: position 110,185 of record VWZV01007745.1, read on the forward strand.
TTAGAGCTCAGGATGTACTTACAATTTAATGCCTTACTCCACTAGAAGCTTAACAATTTAAATGCAAGGGAGCAAAATCTTTATAGCTTTGCTCTGTCTTGACAATGTGCTGTTTATGGACTCTTTTTAGCATACACAGGCATACATGCATGCAAAGCCAAGAGGTGGAAGTGAAATGACTCAAACAATGAATCTTTACTGTTACAACATTATTGCTATTCCAGGCGTTCTTATTCTTGTTAAAGGACAGTGGATTGAATAAAAAGGGAATAAGAAGTGTGATGGATAGGAAAATATGATGATGACAGTATAATAAATTATTGCTTACCATCTCCTGAGTGTTTGCAAAATCTGCCTCTTTCGAGCTACACTGCACCAAAAGCATTATAGTATTAATCAGGGCAATACAAAGGAATACATATTTGTATCAAAATCTACTTAAGAGTACTGAGCATTCCTGCTCCCTAAAAGCAAAACCAAAACAGAAACAAACAAAAAAAGGAAGCTTTCATCTCATTGAAACAGTACATGATATACTACTTATGCTTCTGCATATACAGAGGTATGTTGATATCTGATTAAGAATACAGTCTGAGCCTTAGCACACTGTCTTGCATGCAGACTTTTATTGAATACAGAATAAACTACTCTTTATCTGAGAATCACAGCTATAACCCCTCAAGGTATTTTTATTTGACCTCGAATGAACATGAAAAAGGGGTTCACAGAGCAGCCATTTCTTTGCTATTTCTGCAGCATCTCTCAAGGCAGTGGCAGTGCAGCTTTAGTGTAGAACGTGTTAGTGCTTCTGAAACATGTTATTAGAGTAAATCTTGAACTGAACTTTATTTTATATTTAATGACACAACGTCAAAAATACTTTGATCTGCATTAATGCAGTTGCTGGAACAAAATTACTTTCAGTCATTTAGTGTTTTGATCCCACGGTTAGCTACACCATCCAGTCTTCAAGAACTGACGCTCTTTTACACTGCAAGCTGTCTCTTACCCCTATTACCCCTAGGAGACTTACCACAAGAGAATAACATATCTTGAATCCAGGTTTAGCCACAAAGTAGTCATCAGATTTGAAGGTTATCTTTATGTGATTTGTCCTTGATGTTATTCTTGGAGGTACTTCCTTGTGTCCACACCATCGTCCTCGAATAATTGTGCTGGTCTCTGATATATCTTCCACTTCCACGAAGTCATATCTGAAAAAGAGTATGAAGAATCAGTTTTTGCTGACTCTGGTTACAGAGGGTGCTTGCAAATTGACAGGAGCACAGCTGGAGACACAAAGACAACTGTCCCCTGTTCTCCACTCCAAAACATCAGACTAAATATTACAAACGGTGGACAAGTTTGTGTGCCACAAAATACACTAAGCTGCAAGTTACTGCCTGAGTGCTCAAATGAATTATTTCTGTGCTCCTGGAACATGACAGTATTTGCTACCACGTTAAAATAGCAGTAAGAGGCACTTGCATGTGCTTAGTATACAGTAAGAATACACATTGCATTTCATGCGGTGGGTGAATAATTTAGAGACCTGATAAAATATTTTTTAAGGCAGGCTGCCCAACCTGAGCAGCTGCAAGCACTTGTGCACTTTTTGGTGGTCGCTCAATTCCCTGCAGCAACAGCAGCCACAGGTGCCTGCCTGCTGTGTCAGAGGGCTAGAGAGGGGCAGCCACTGTGCCAGGAGCAAAGGGAGATGCTGGAGGGACACAGGGCAGTGCTTTTTAGGACCTTCCTTGTAGATGGCATATTGCTCCTGTAGCTGGTTTGGAAAGATTCATGTCTAGCTTTCAAGCAAGAAAACATGCTGCCGCTCTGCGTGCTGCAGTGGGGAGTTCATGTGCATGCTGTCACCAGGGAAAATGCAACAGCACATCTTGTTCTGTGAAAAGTCCTATCTTGGTCAAGCACCCGTGCCACAGCAGGGGTCCCTGAGCCCAAAGAGGGCTCTGCCAGGAGCAGAAGGCACTAAACCCTAGGGATGAAGGGACACAGTGGCAGCACTTGCTGCTCCAGCCTATGCATTCGCCTGCTTGGGTATAAATGACCATATAAATAAATAAATGAGTACATTTACTGAGCTGGAGAATAAAGGGGACAGAGAATAAAGTTCTGCTTTTACTATACCTATGACAAAATGTCTCTCAGTATCTTTGGAGCCAGAATCAGGGCCTCACACATTACTGCCAGCGAGGCAGAGGTGATGACAAGAGGGGCAGCTTGAGTGCCATCCTCACAGTACAGTTAAGCCTTAAAACTCTGGAGGTCTTTACCAGGAATGTTTTCTATTATCAAAGCATCTGCTCCCTCCAAAGAAGGAGTTCAGAACTGTTAAGTGATTCTTGCTAGCAATGCACTGCTTCCCACCCCCAGGTGTGTGGGCCAAGCATCCTCCTCCTTGCCCAGTTATGGGAGTTTAATTGCTCTGTAAATAACAGACCTGCTTTTCTTTTTCTGCTGAGAGCCCATGAGAAAAAAACCACAAGTACTATGTGGTTTGAGAATATCAGTTCTGCTGCTTTTATGTTCACCAACCCCAAATTGCAGAGAACAGAAAATAACAGATCTACCATGACCATTTAAATCTGCCCAAACTCTGCTGAAATATCCTTTTTTTTGTAGCACACAAAAATTTAGTTCCAGGCAGAGGAAAACTTGTCTCAATCTGTCTCCACCATCCCCATCTCCCACTCCCTGGTGGTGATGGATGTGGTACCCAGCAGAGCTCCCAAGGATCCACCCCGGCCCCCGAGAAGCACAGAACTGTGAATGCCTATTGCAACACGAGGGGTTGTGGTGACCCTTGTCAGCTTTGGTGAAAGCTGTCCTGACTGGCCTCCCCACTTTTGGAAGCCAGAAGACAGACTAAGTAGCAAAACCAGGGACAATCCATGGACTTTCAAGGATTATATCTGCTTTCAAGAGCAGAGGCTTTGCTGCAACGATCATGGAAGTAGGTGTATTCTCAGTTGCTTCTGTGCATCCAAGGAGCCTCAGAGGCTGGGTAATTTAATTGCTTTTCAGAATCATCGCTTATCAGGTGCCTGTGGAAATGCTAACTTCTTGAACATTCTGTAAGACCTTGAATATTTCCTCTCCTTCTTCAGAAGCTCTGAAGAAATACAGCTCTGCTAAAATATACCTTTTCATTCCTCAGCCTGAATGAATTTCAGTCAGTTCAGTCTTCATAGTATGCAAATTACAATAATTAGCATTAATGAAAAATTGAAAGAAAATATTAGGAAGTTTCTGGAGAAAAAAAGCTTAAGGTCAAAAGCAAATACAAAAGCAACGTAAGGTGCTGAGGTCCTGAATTACTTGTCCAGTATGCCCAGCCTTCAAGCATATGCTCAACTATCAGCATTCATTTCAATTAAAACAGTCCTGGCTGTCTCTCTAAAGCAGCACTGCAGAGATGGTCAAGGACTGAAGCTGCAGAAAGGATCTAGTTTTGAAAAATATATTGAGCATTAGCAAAAAATCCAACTGCACACAGTATTTAATAGACTTGAAGCCATCGCAAGCTGTCTGACCAAAAAATTCCTCACTCAGGAAGTAATACTACCCAAATAAAGGTCTTCCAGAAACTCTAGGGAAAGTTTTACTGCAGAAAAGGATGTGATATTTATCCAGCTTCTGTAGATGCTATGGATGATGGAAGGTCTTTTCTTTTCTCTGCATTCTAATTTAGCTGCTCTGGAAAAAGCAATCAGACTGTCTTCCAAGATGCTCTCCAAGCACATAATGCCAGTAACAGCTTGACTTTCCCTCACTGGGCCACTACCTTTAATGGCTTTTGACAGAGACTACTTCATATTTTTTTCCATAGTAAATTAGCCATCTGTTTCAAAGTTGCAATGCTTTAAGGTCAGTCACAGTTTATCCACTATGTAAATATTAACAGGCTGCTTCTGTGTGCATTAGGCTCTGAATCTGGGAAAGCATTTGGGATACTGGGAGGTTACTGTTGTTACTGAGTCTGTTGCTGATCTTGGACCAACATCACCAAAGCAGACCTGCCAAGGAGCAGAGAAGGAGAGCCAATTTTAGGCTGCATTCTTTTATTGCTACATGGAAAACAAACCTGCAGGAATGGTTCTCTCTATCAATATTGCAGAAAATTTAATGAAGAAAAATAAGGGGAAAAAATCCACCCTGTAAAATGCCTGCAGAGATGCCAAACCCTACAAACACAAATTAGCTGACAAAGATAAGATAAGATAAGGAGAGGCTGGATGTGCAGAAACACTAACCAAGTTCTCTGCATAGATAAGGTGTAAGTAACAACATGATCAGGCTGAGTTGGAGGGTGAGACTTGAGCATTTCAAGCAAGTAACATCACAGCAATCTGCCTTTTGGAGGGCACGGGAATTCTGAGCCTGTTTTCTCCCACAGAAAAGAGAGCTGAATAAACTAAATATAAACACACGGATTTATGCTGTTTTAGTGAATGCTGGCAAGATTCACCTCTGTACTCTACTAATACGAAACAGTTTATCCACCTAGGGTAATCAGCCAGACCAGCTGAGCTTAAGATCACTTTTGCTTAAAAGGGTAACCAAAGCAACTGGGATATAGTAGGGTAGGCTTTAATAGATTTATAGATGCATCAGCATGCATCAGTATACTGATGTTTGTGGACCTATATTTAAAAGTTTTAAAAGGAATTGTATCATTGAAGAGTAAAAATAAAGATAAGCGAGTAATTTGAACATAATTCTACTTTTCAATGCATTTTTATCTGTCCCTCACACTCCAATTTAAATCCTTACCTACTCACTCAAACCTTCTAGAGCCCTCTACCTACTGAAAAAGATGTTTCTTGCCTGGCTGAAATGCAGCAGAGGTGACAGAGGACAAAATCCTATTAAAGTAGCATGCATGTTGTTAGATAGCTGGATTTGAGCATACAAGTAGCTTGTGCTTAAAATGTTATAGAAGGACTAAAGCCTGACAAAACTGCTTCGGGTCCAGGACAGCTCAGTTTATTTATGAACTCAAAGACCAATTTCACCTTGAGGGACCCTTAAAGGTCTGTCCTCCTTGGAAGGACATCCTAGACCCAGCCAAAGATGCCCTGGTTTCGCTTTGCACTCTCATGCCAGTGAGCTCAAAGATGGTCTTAAGAAGCCCTTTGCAAACTTTCACTTGCCACTCACCTGCAGATCTCATTTTCGGGTTCCTCCAGCCCAAACTGATTATCAAAAGCCAGCTGGATCCTGGTGCTCTCCGGCGAGTGGAGCCGCCACATCAGCAGGAGGTTCCTGGGGTAGCTGCTGGGGAAGCGAGGACTGTGGATGCAGCCGTTCCCTGCCACGCTGATGGTCTCTTCTTTTCGGTACAAGTCTGTGAGGTGATTGCTCTCTGTTAGTAGTCACAACTTGTAGAAATTAGTATGTTGTTCCAGTTACAGGAAGGCAAAAAACACAACAGTTTATAACACAGCACAATTATTTGCATTTCAAGTCTATAAAAAGTTGGGTCTAGGAGCAGTTATTATTAAATAGGAAGTACAGTGTATTTTCTCTTAATTCAATCCCCTATTAATCAGTAAGAACAACGGAGCTCAAGTATATAGACTCTTTATTTTACAAGAAATGTATAATTATTTTTACATTAATATTGATTATATAAATAGAAATATATGGTTAAAATATTAAATATAATTGATTATATAAATATATGGTTCATTCTCACCACTTTGGTTTTAAAACAGAATTAAACTTTAACAAAAGCTTGAGAACAATGAAGTAAGACAGACTGAAATAAAAAAAGTAAATAGTCCTGCTTCCCAAATTTTGTGCTCTGGGGAGTAATCCCCTCTAAACAAAAGCAGCAACGAAGGGCTGAAGAAAAGTGAGTATGGGTGAATTTAAATTTCTTTACTGTGCTTAAATATTTATTCCCAGAAACATGTGTAAGGTCATGTTTTGATCTTATTTATATAGCATGAACCATTTTCTGCCTATGGTCTGTTTACTCAAACAGCTACTCCGTGCTCATACCGATGTAACTGAGGCCAGATCCTGTCCCATCAAACATCTCACTCAGTACCTTCAAGACAAACAGCCAAGTCTTAATTAAAATTCCACAACATTTGCCTGAGCAAATATTCATTTGTTCCTAGAGTTTACTTATACTGAGGTAAAACCTTTGCTGCTGTAAATCCATGGCTCCAAGGATTACAGGAACCATGTCAAGACCCAGCTCTCTAAAAGTCAAAATGTCTTCTCAGTTGCACCATGCACTTGCACTGCCCAGCTGCTTCTGATACTGGAATTTGGGTCAGTTTGCATCAAAGAACTGCAAACAATCATTCTTCCATGCACTGACAACCTAAGGGGAAATTTTGAGGATCAGAAGGTTCCAAGGCAACATTCAAATCACAGGAGGTTTCAGTTCCCAGTCAAGACATGCACCTCTGAGCCTCCACCTGTGGGACAGCTACCTGTGTTCCTAGCCCACATGATGTGTGGGGATCTACATGAATTTGGACACTTGCTTTCATGTAAACACCCAAACTCTGTGTCTTTATCTTAAATTGAACATCACTCCACTCTGCTGAATGCCACACCAACCTCCAGTTCCACTGCAAGCAACAGAAATAGAAAACTGGTGCCTTCTCCTGAATCTGGCTACTGAGAAAGAACAAATGGGGGAAAAAATATCTCCACCAAGCCACTCTGTGAACACTGAACACAAAGCAACCAGCCGCAGCCATCTGTCACACACACTAATCTAAATTTTCACTGTTAAAATAAAATCTACTGTGTGACTGAATTTTTCTAGAGTTTTTTATATGAAATAAATATACTTGTTTTATAAGTGCTCATTGAAATCAGGAATCCAGACAAATGGTACAAACTTCTTGATTAGTACATCTCTTTTTCAGGTTGCTTTTCACCGGTTCCTGGCTGTAAATACCTCCCTGCATGCAGCTGTAAGCAAAGCATGGTTGTCTAACCATTCATTGTTCTCTTCTGACAGTGCAGTAGTTCTGGCTTCCAAACGACCTGAAACTCAGATGAAAAAACTCTGTGTTTCTCATGAAACTATCTCCACAGACTATCTATCTCCTAATCGTGACATCTTCCTAAGATGCTTTCACACTCTGAGCAACCCTTTCTAAGCAGACAGGGCCCTAGCTCACAAAGTGCAAAACTAGCCAGTTTTGTTTTGTTCTGCTTTGACCAACAATTTGCATTGGAAAAGTGCCAATTTGGTGAAAATAAGGACCACCCACCTATTAGTTTTGTTGCAATTTTCATCAGGGACAGCTACGCTGAAGTCTGTTTTGTATTTTTTTTAATTCTAAAAAAAGGGGAAAAAAGACATCTGTGGTTTTTTTTCCCTTGATCTGGAATGAAACAAAATGTCCAGCCAACACTACTGAGTTCTTACTGAAATCCTGAGGAACTTTTGACTCTGAAAACACCCAGTACACTCAGAGGACAAGATATTTCACAGGACTTTATCCAAAATGTCCAAGAAAGGAGATAAAAATAAAACAGATTTGATGATAACAAATTTTAGTGAAAAACAACCATTCCCTAAGTCAGAACAAAAGTTACTGCAGCAAAACATGGCAAAACTTATCCTGTGCCTAAGAGTCCATTACTCTTCTTTCTTGGACAGCAAACTATTGTCATTTTCCCTCTGTCACCATGCATTTTACTTTGTGGTTCAATCTGGTTCATGATTCTGAGGGAAAAGTTCCCTTTTTGCAGGCAGTCCTAGCACAGGCTTTACCTCTGTGTTGTCAGCTGCTGAAATTACAGTTCTGGGGACAGTATCTCTGAAATGTGCTCATGCATATACCCCCAAACAAAACATCTGTGCACACAGCACACCAACTGAGAATGAACACTACCTGCACTCTTGTACATTAAGAAGACGGTCTGTCAGAGCTTTTCCATTTAAGTTAAACTCTGAATCACACAGATTACAGCGCTCTGCCTGCAAGGCAGTCACACCTGACCAAGACTAGTGCTGAAATGTCATGACTGGCACAGCTCTGCAGTATCCAAGCTGTACAGGTACATGAGGCAATAGAGCTGCATGTGTTATGAAGCTTAAAAATCAAAGCACAGTGACTTGTTATTTCCATCATGGCAAACGCAGCAATTATAAAGTCATTGTAGAGGAAAGGCTGGAGAGAAGCATGGGGAGAAAATTCTCACTACAGTAAAATAAGGGATATTCAAATATTCCACTCTGAGAAAAAGCCTTTCCACAAAGGAAGAAAGTATGTTTGATGAGAATGGCCATAAATACTGTTTCTGTAGCCCACACGGGTTGATATCTAAATCTATTTGGAGCTTTCACCTGATGCTGGAGCAGATTCTTCAGGAGGTCTGAAACAGCCTGATTCCCTCTCACCCTCCTCACCATGCACTAAATCACAACCTGAAGTGGCGCAGCCAGCACTGTAATCAAACACACTAGAATTTTCTAAGGTGATTTTCATTGGGATTTCACAGTGTTAACAGGCTTACATAGAACACAGTCAACATAGACTCGCTCATGAGGAGGTTGGCTCCTCATGAATCATCAAGCATCTGGGAAACAGCTTGAGGAGATGTGAGCAACTCTCTTACCTTTTGTATCAACAAAGCCACGAGACTAAAATAAGACCTTTCCAAGCAGACAAGCACTGTCCTCATCAGATACACTAGGGGAACTCATGGAAATCACACATTCACCAAGGGAAAAGTCAGGATAAAAAACACACACAAGTCAGGATAAAACATATAGGCAAAGACAGCGCGTCTTTCAAGGCAATGAACTGTCCCATGTTGCAACACAACACAATGCAGCACTACACAGTGCCCTGGATGTCACATTCTAACTGTATTCCATAGTGCTTTATGGGAGTAAATAAAACATGACAGTGCATAATGCACTGCCTGTCACATTTACTAAAAAGTATATAAAATCATTTCACAATGAATAAAAGCAGGTGCTAAGTCATAAGGCAGAAAGACCATTTAGGCCATACACAGAAGGAGGATATTCTAGATGGCAGAACCCACAAATACATCCTTGCACTAGGGGAGAAAAACTATCTTGTAAGGAAGATGAGTGGGAAGGAATCTGGAAGACATCCTTTTTGGTGAGACAATTCCCTGTAGAGAGTCTGAGCTGATTGCAAAGCAGCTTGCTCTATATTTTATTTATCTGAACTAATCTCTCCTTTTTTTTTTCTCTTAATTCTTTCGCAACCACTAATTTTAAACATAATGGCATACATGATAGTCCAAATTAGAGGAGCTCCCTTTTAAATGCTCAAGGCAGCTGCATTTTCCAAAGTGCTTGCCTTCCTCCCCCTGCAAGGAGTGCAGCTGGGTGTCAGAGTGGGAACCAGGAGGTACAGTTCAATATTCAGGAAAATGTGCTTGTCTCAAGACAGTCTCCACCATGGGTGCCCAACACATCCAGTGCTTCCCTTTCCCAGCTAGGCCATGCTGCAGGAGCAGCAAGAATCAGAATGACAAATTTCATTCTGTGTTTCCTCTGGATGCTCGCACTTCCTTGTGAGCTTTAGCAACATATCAACACTTTCCTCTTAAAGCTACTCCTCCTAGTCATGACATGCCTGTTACTACAGACAGAAGTCTGCTTCTATCATCATCATCATTCAACAGACAATGAATTCCTTCACTGAAACAATAGTAATAATAATTGAAAAAAAACCCAACCAACCTAAAAGGCAATTTTTAACTGATAATAGCTAACCTGACATCTGTTCTGTGATATATCCAGCAAGGAGAGTCTGTAAGTGTCACTTCCTTTAGAAAGAAGAAGAATTAAGAAAATGACCTTCTTTAAGGATCTAAGAAACAATACGGAATACTTAGTTCCACCTTTCAAAGGTTTCTGGAACTTCAGCTTCACTTCCTAAGGTATTGTCTTGTGTGTAAGTTTGCTTCTGTCTTTCTTCTCCTTAGAGAAGTTGGCCAACCAACTTTGGTAAATGCTGAAAAAATACCATACTCTAAATGTATTACGACAAGAAATATACCCTCTGAAATGCCATGGAGCGTAACCTCATGAGCTCATCCTCCGGTACAGCTGAGGAGAGAGTTTCTGAGAACCATGGTGAAGTTCTTTTTATTACTTGTGAAAGTATTTGTTATTTCAGGAAAGGACCCTGGGATTTTGCATGTGGGAGTTTTCCAGATATAACTCTCCTCCCCCATTGCTGTTGTCTTAAAAAAAAAAAAAATACAGCAGTCAGTGGTTTGCCACCAGTTTTTAAACAAATGAGATAACCTTCAGAAAGAATAATAGTTCTTCAGTTCCTCCAGTTGAAAACTAGCCTGGTCTAAATAGCTGAATCCACAGAGAAGCAAAGAACAGTAAAACACTTTTGAATCCAGACCACAAATCAGTTCATCTTGGGAACAGGCACGCCAATCGAGTTTTATTTATGGCAGCCTGTTCAGGCAGTAACTGGCTTTTTTTTTAATCCCCACCCTCCTGCAATACGCAGAAACTTTGTTATCAATAAGGTTCTGTGTAAATCAGATGGAGTTCATTGTCAAAATAGTGTATACCATAGCTGGTCACAGCTTGTTGGGAAGATGTAAAACTGTAACGTCATTTTCCTTGTTAAAAATTGAGGGTTTTTTTATTTGCCTTTTTTTTTTGTGGGTTTGTTTGTTTAAATGGATATAAACAATAAAATAAATCCTAGACAGTGAACACAATGTCACACTTCTGCTCTCTAATGCAGAATATAATGCGTTATATATAAATATGGTAGTACCAGTCCGAGACATCTTTGTCCTTTCAATGACAGAGGCCTAACTCACCTAAGTCAGCTCTGCTCGCATCACTATTCACTAGCAGTTCTCCAAGAAGGCAAACCAAAGGAGGGAAAGGATTGGGATGGTCTGTGATAAAACAGGTATAGCACACTCCCAGCCAGGCGAAAAGATCCAAATTGTCTCTTATAGAGGTACTAAACTGAGAAACAGCCAATCTAGTATAAGGATATATATGTAGGAGTATATTAAAGCAGTGGATCCATCCAAAATGTCACTTCAAGTTGCTTTTAGCTTTATACAACTTCGATAACCCCATTTATTTCAAGGACACAACAAACTTATAGTTAAGTTCATACTTAAGGAGTTTGCTGGATCAAGAACCAGAAAAAGAGAACAGCATTTTAACACCACCTAACATGTTACTTACCACCCAGCAAATGAGCAATTAAAAAGTGAACCTAAATCCCACGGGAGCTGATGAAAGACTATCAACTTGGTTGGTTTGCCACTGGACTTCAAAGAAGAAGCTCCAGGTACCTGCTCCTTCTCTTATTAACAGGAGTCTTCTTTTTATCAGGAGCATGAAAGATACTTCAAGCAACATCACAGTTCAAATCTAAAGCACAACCTGCTCTGTCACAGAGCCAATATCAAAAGATGCTCTGTGCATGTTCAGCTAAATTCAGACCTCACATGTAATCAGCCCACTCCAAGTCCCTGAGTTGTGTGCAAATCTTTACTAGAAGAATATTCCATAGAGGATTTACAAAAGAAACAAAACTGAGCTTTAGTTGAAAGAAACAAAATTAGCCAGCGCACAACATCAATACAGAAGGTATCAAAGAATGAAAACACTCCAGACAACTAAAATTCAATTCAGAGCCATCATCCATTTGGTAACAGAAGGGTTAGCAGTCTGCCTGTGGTTCTGTGCAGAGCAACCCCACTAGTCTTGGCAGTACACAGTCAATCTGTGGTTGAACATGACTTCAGCAAAGTCCACCTATGAGTCTATTAAATGAGCAATTGATAAGGAAGTCCAGGCACATATTTCAAAGAGACAGCCTGTCCCTATGCTTCTCACTATAATAACCATAGTTTTATTTGCATTTAATAATACTATTTTCCCAGCGAAATGGTCACCATCATAACTGCATTTTCCATACAGAACTAAAAAAAAACAATCCTGAAATTAACAACAGGTGGGACTGCATTTTGGTGGGGTGAATGCTCTCCTTTTGTCTGCTGTGGTGGGGGCCTTGCTCAGACTTCCACAGATGAATACTGAGAAAACAATTCCTTAATTATGTTTACAAAGATACCAAACTCAGAAGCATTTGCTTTTAGCAGTGACTTGTATCACTTGCTTTTATTTGACTTCTTGATAGAGATTTTCTTCTACACAAAAGAACATCCTGAATGTCTTATAATAAAGCAAAAGTGTTTTTAGAAAAGTAACATATGTTAGGCCAAAATATAAAACACTTTGTTAAGTGCTAGCTCTTTCCTGATGGGTGGTAGTGTTGCAATGCACCCCTGCTGGACTCTTAAACCAACAGCAAACTGAATGCTGTATGTTTACGTATTTTTTCCCTTGGGATTTCATAATTAAGTATGAAAGAAAAAAATGTCTATATCAAGAATGTGTAGCTCTAATGATGTGCAGTAAGACTAATGCATATATCCCCATGATTATGAGCATAAAAACACATAAAACCTTGAGAAACTGTGAGGAAAAAAAACCCCAGAATGAAATGGTTCTCTTGGTGCTGCAAAGAGCTTAAGGGAAACACGATAACTGAAGCAGATATTTGCAGTGAGTGCCAACATATTTGTAAGAAGGCTGGTACATTAAACTTGTGTAGTGCCTTGGACAAGATGGTGCCAATTAGAGACACAATTGCTACTAAGCACAAATCTCAACAGTGGACATCGGCTCATAATGTTTTGCAAAGAAATAGCACATTGTGAACTTAGACACTCCAAATTTTCCTGTTTAGGCAGTGGCTTCAAGAAAGTAGACCTTTATAGGACGCTTCCTTCAAATTCTCCTGAAAATGTATTTTCATATATATACAAAAATATATTCCTTTTCCATTTTACCTTCATTATTTTTCAGCTTTTTACAACCAAACAAGGACTTTTTGCCTCGTAAGTCTGGCATAGCTTAAGTCTTTAAAAGAGACTTTGTTTTAAAATACTGTTTTAGGAACTGTTTCACTCAAGTACTTCTAAGTCTGAACAAGACATGGAATTTTCTTAGAGAAAAAAAATGTTGATAGAAGGAGAAAGAAAATCCAATCAAAAGGGGAAAGTCTTCTCATGTTGAACATATTGCAGCAGACAGGCAATTACAGAGTGGAGGTCACATGTTGGGACATTAGGCAGTAAAAGGAGATCTGTTCCATAAGACAAATCAAGGCAATTTTCTCTTGTGATGTGATGTTTCCTTAGCCTCTATGTGAGCACTGAAGATCCAAAATCTCTGAAGGGGTGTGAAAGGTCATGTCTTATAATGGAAAGTCTGGCAATAGTATTCTAACAGACATCCTTTCCTTGGACTGCATTTGCCATGGGCATGTTTTTTGTCTCTTAGAGTCTATTTATCAACCAACTGTGCAAAGATAAAAGCTTGTAGGGATACTTCAGTCCCTTTAAGGCACTAAATACCCAATACTGTAAAGTTATATTAACCTTTTTTTGAAAAGGCAGATCTTGTTGCATTAAAATATGATTGTTGGTAGTCTGTTCCTTTTTATACAGTAGCCGAACTGCTAAAAAATGAACTCTGTTCTCAAAATCAGGAAACAGCCCAATCTCCTCCAAGGAAACAGAAGCCTGTGTTGTGATTCTTCTATTTGCTCAAGAGAATTCAGAACACTTCTGTCTCCTCTCAAGGGATGGATGATTTCTGGATGCTGCTTCAAAGATGGCCTGTCCATTTTCCAAGGAATGGATGGAGGTAAAATGCAGGAGAAATTCTTGGCACAAGGACCAGGACTCAAGATTTAGCCAAAAAAGTAAAGACCCAGCAACTTTTCTACTTTCTATTCCAAGGCACTCTGTCATCAGTCTCTGAAAGTTCAGACCAGAGCAGAGCACGCCATAGCCCCCTTTTTGCCCTCATGCCTCAGTTCTCCTCTTCTGAAAACCACAGCACTTTTGCAAAGAGAGCGGAAGACATTGAGATCTTTTCCTGGCATGAAGGCAGAACACGTGTAGGGCCACAGGGGCAGCTTTACATAATTTAGATAAAACCCATGTTGAGAAACAAAATTCCCAGTCTGGAAAGTAATTTAAGTCATGCATACTGAAAGTACCAAGAATTTGAAGTGCAGGGCATCTTTCCTGTAAGCGCTTTGGATTTTCTCTGGAGGTTTGGCATCAGAATGCTGCAGAGCTGTCACGTGGATAGATAGTGCAATTCAACAAAGTTTCCAGGCTCATAAAATTCTTGGCTGTAACCTTCTTTCATTGTTATGATCTTGCACCAAAGGATCATCTAGACATTTCCTTAGTCATCCACCTAGGAACAAAACTTCATGTGGTTGAAGTGCAGGAGAGCTCATTCACTGCCAATATATAGGGACCAGCGGCTAGGAAGGTGATACTGGTGTGTACCAGCATAGACCTCAAGCTCAGGAGCTGCTGTACCACAGGCAGCAACCATCTCTCATACCAATACAGACACATCCTGACCACTGTAAGCCAAAACCAAAACTGGAAAAGGAGCTTGCTCCAAAGGTTTGATTTACACACCTCAGCTTCCCAAGTCCTTTCTGGAAAAACAGCTGCTTGTCTCATTACGAAGAGGAAGTTATTGGAAGCATTCCTTCTAGGCTGTATGGGGGGATGGTGAAGAAAAAAAAGGAAGAGCCTAACTTACTCTTGGGTTTGTTAAGTTAGAGGCATAACAGATCCTATGTGAGCAGATGAAAACACACTGAAACCTGCATGCAGGCAATGATAACCAAGACTTTGCTAATATGTTCTGAGCAAGGCTGAATATACTGTTGGCAAATCAGGATGTAATTAAATAATCCTTCACTTTCATGGACCTTCAGTGAACTCTCACTTTTAAACAGAAGGCTGGAGTCCCCTGTGCAACTGCGCTGGAGACAAAGCCAAACTTCAAAGTCGTCCTTTTACCGTGGATTCAGTGAAATGTTTGACTAAAAAAAGATTGGAGTGGTTATGATAAAAATTCAGCCAGCTTTGGCTACAGATCTCACCAGCAGGAACTCAAAGGGACACATTTTACTCCTCCAACTTTCAGACGACACATGAGATGACTTAAGGTTAACCAGCAGACACCATCAGCACCCTCTCACACTAAAACTTCCAGAGAAACACGGTGAACCAGCCAAACCCAGTTTGCCCCACCTAGCTGAAAGCATAATGGTGAGGAGAAATGCCTGTAGATACCATAGCAGAGGATTTAAAGGAACAATCTCAGGTTCTGCTTTACACTTCCTGCCATACATTGCACAGCAAAAAAGGAGAGATGCACATAGTGGTGGTATGCACATGCCTGGACAGCAGGTAGGACCTGGATGCTTGGCTGAAGCATGACCAGAATAGGTCCCTAAGAGCATGTGTAACCCAAGAGATCAAGACCAAGCCACCAAGGCTTGCAGCCTGCAGGTGAGAAGGTCTAACCTTCATCTGTTTTAGACAGGAAGGTCAAAGGGGACTATTTTACTCCTGGGTCACCCCAGTTCTGTGCTGGGACTGATGTTGCACATCTGGGCAAACACCGTGTGCTGAGGTCCTGTCTGCTCAGAGGGCACAGCTGTGTGTTGACTTAAACACAGCTCCAAGCAGCTGTTTGGCCAAAGAGGAGCCAGATAAGAGGCTTATGTAACTGAGATAAAAAGGGTGAGAAAGACCAGTAAATACAGTACTCTCAAATCATTTCATTAACACCCTGTATCAGAGCTATTGAAGGGAGACAGAGTCATACGGAACTATTTCCTGCAAAAGCTGTTTTTCACACTAATGCTTGAAATCCATAAGGATACCTTGGCACTCTTTGGACTACCCAAATGAACAGCTTTTACTCAATTGGCTTTGTATATTTTTTGGCATCTAGAATTACAGTCCAGTAAGACAAAAAACAACTCTACTTATAACAGCAATGGAATATACACTGTCAGAAAAATCTTTTAGTTCATGTGTTTGACTCTCAAGAAAGAAAAAAACTAAAAATCTTGAAAAAACACATATGAAAGCTGGATTAATGACAAATTTGGGGTCAAAATTGTATTTTTCTAATTTCTGTTTGTTGGCAAGAATTCCAGAGGCCACCCTTTTTGTTGTTTGAACTTACACATTTCATTTATTTGTCCTTAGTTTATCTCAGTCTTTTCTGTGGAAGCCATGGAAAAACAGTCCATCAAAGGATGAAATTTTAAACCTTTCTTAATTTAGAGACTTCAGAAGTCCTACTTTACAGCAGACACTCTAGATTACATAGCAGCAATCATTTTTGGATTCCCTAGGGTGAAATGTTCTGGGTCTTTTTATAGTCTAGACTGTAAATAAGAAAATAACACAACAATGACCTTAAATAACATCTGGTATAAACTATAATTAAGTAACTGACAACTTTGGTAAATGACAGCTTCATTGTGTGTTAATTTGGCGCATTTTCAGTGGTTAATTTTTTGCATTTTCATGGTGCTACCCATCTCACAACAGCTCCATCTTTCTCAAACCGCATGAGCTGTTATGGACACTGATACACTCCATGATTAGGCATTTCTCCTCTCTGCTCACAGCTGCACTGGGCAGCAGCAAGGACCACTGAGATGCTGGATTTGGCCACAGCAGTAGAGGACAGAAGGAGACGCCAGCTAAGAGAGGCTGCAGGAGAACTGGTGGAATCACAGTGAGACATTTAACACCACCTCCTTCCCACACAGCAGATTTGCCAACCCAGTCTTTGCCCTTTCAATTCACGGAACAAGGGGCAGGGTTTCAGAGCCATCGTTCTCACTGCACTCCCCAATGGCATCACAGGCTATGGACAGGACGGAGTACAAATGGCAGAGACTGTCCAAATCCATGCACTTCACTCAGTTACAGGTCTGTAGGAGTTTTTTAAGCCCACACTGACATGTTCAAACACTACCATGATTTGTACAGCACATATTTGCCAAGGAGAAGGCAATCCTCCCTCCCTCTCCCTCCTTCCCTACCAGGAGCAGCAGGGTCAGTCCTGGCACGCACTAGCAGAAGGTGGTGGCATTCCCCAAAAAGCATCCAGGAACCCTAAAAGCCCAGCAGAACCCCAGGTTCCAAACCACCAGCTGAGGGTTTGTCTGCAAACAAAGCTGCAAGGTAAAGGCTGACAGTCTTCTCTGATTCATTCACTTTAATTAAGGGACTGCTGGTCCCCCACCTACCAGTTCAAATCTAGCCACATACACATTTACTCGGTTATTTCATACATAAAGCTTTAAATAAAATGCCCTTCTTTTTTGTTCCTACTTTTTAATGGATGCAGAGAGCCATTCTGTCAAGAACGAAACAAATGCCCCTCTAAACTCATCTCAATGGACAATTTGTTTCTCCAACACAGCCTTTAAGTAATAAAGAAAGAATAAACATAACATTCTCCAAGGAAATAAAATGAAAACACTCTAAAAATCCCTTTGCTTGTCTGAGGCATACTAAGATGTTTATAAACTCAGCTCAGGCATTTACAAAAGAAGCTTGCTCACCAAATCCATTTTCACAGAGCAGTAGGATGGCCTGGAACCAGATCACCTGCTTGTGTAAATCAGCAGCATCCCTACAGTGATCACAGCTATTTACACCAGCTGAGGATCTGACCAGAGCAGCAGGTGAAAAGGCGAAGCAGGTCCAGCAGCAGTAAGTTCCCAGTGCTGTGATACACTGAACTCATGAGAAATTGAAGTAATTTGACTCATAGGGAAAATTCAAGGTGTGTGTCTCTGATCTGTTAAACAGAGGTGAAGAACTTATGCACTTTTTTTTTTTATTTGCAGGTTGAGTTGGGGAAGATTCCTAATTATATCAGCATGGACTGAATTGTTTGATTCAAAGGAAAACATTTGCATTTATTTCTACACAAATATTAATATATTGGGGTTTTTTTGTAATTTCCAAATTATCTTCTGTATGTAAACATAATAGCTGAATTCAGCAAAATTTGGGTTTTTCATTCACTCTTTTCACACTTTTAATGCTGTTAGAATTTGCTGGGATCAGCAAGTCCCACCCTTAAAAATCTCACCCAAATGCACTGGCGACTCACATGTGATTCAAGAGAATATCAGCTCCTCAACCAGTGCAAACCAGTATTGCTCATGTGACCCAAATGGAGCTGTCACCCAGTCAACATTGTTCCTGTCATGGTTTTTTCCTTTCCTGGTCACACCTTTTGAAGAAAATTGCCACTATTGCACAGAGCTAAAACACGGATTTTGAAGGAGGAATTTGACATTCAAATTACCATTTCAATGAGTTTACTATTTACAAAATCACTCAGATGCTATATCATTTGTGGATTTTTAAAAGCTAATGTAATGTCTGTTACTGACGTAAACACATAGATACTTTCAGGGCCTTATTTCAAGATTCACCTAGAATCTTGTCAATGCCAGATTCCTGTAAATGATACTTGACTTTAGTGAGTTTCGTCTCCCTTTCTTTAATCATCTGAAATATTTCCATAAGGCTATAAAAAGACTTCTTTTGAGTAGCAAGTCCTGAAAGAAATGATAACTAGCCATTAAAAGTCTAGGAATCAATTATATATGTGCTGAGTTCTTCATATTCTCCAAATATATGTTGCTGTTTTGTCAAGATGCAGAATTATCAGACTTTATGTACTGTAACAATTAACGAAGAAATCCAAGAGCAGGAGACAGGTCAAAAAATGATTTGCAGGAGGTGGATTCAAAAAAGTCCACTGGCAGCACCACTTTGTTAAAATAAATATTAACAGAAAAAAAAAACAAACCCAAAACCTTAAGCCAACTACAGGTTTGAAAAAGATAAACAATGAAAAGAGAAATTTTGAAAAGCAGGGATTTACTTTCTTAAATGAGAATGAATAGAATGGACGTAGGGATTAACTTCTTTGTCCCCCAAAAAGACAAGAGCTCATAAACTGCACCAACTGTTGGAGAGAAAAAAATTCGCAGAGAATGGCTTTCTACCCGAACATAACACGTGGCTGATTATGGGGAAGGCAGAAAACTGTATCTTCGCTCAGAAATTAAGGAGCAAGACACAAAGTCTTTCATTATCACTTGACGATAAATATCTAAGGTTAGTGGGAGGACCTGAAAGAAAGTATTACTCTCTAAATTCAAGAGTGGCAGATAAGAGAAGGGAGTTTTCTTGGCTGCTGGAAAAGATATGAGACATGTTAGAGCTATAAATTATTACCATAATGGTAGTAGTTAACATATAGTTACTCCCTGCAGACTAAGACCAAGGCTCTGCTATGGCAGGTGTTGACAAACAGAATGGGAAAAAGACTGTAGTCCTAGGAGGCCATGTGCTGAACAGATATCACCAAAGCAACTTAAATTACCTTGGGATTCAGACAAAATTTGCAATTCAGAGAGACTGGACATCGGATTACTTTATAAGGAGAATCAATACATTTGTCATTACTCATATTATTTGTACTCCAAATTGTGGCTAGATCCAAAAATACCACTTGAGCATTACATTTGTACTACAATTCTGGCAGAATTGTATCTCTTCACTGTAAAATTTCCACCTTTCTTCTTAGTTACCCTTGAGCATCACACCTTCTGCAGGTCTTTACTTCCCACCTTCTGCCTCAGCCCACATCCAGGAAATCTCAAAGACAGACTAGACATGAATTACCCGTAATTCTGTGTTTGTAAGAGGTAATAGTTATTTTCTGGCAGACCACAAAAGCTTTTCATCAGGCATGCCATGCAGCATGCATACTGTGACAGAAGTCAAAATGCTGATAGCTTGAATTTCTGTGCATGCAGAATTATACATACACAGCCCTTTTTCTGAGAATCTGCACACACAACTAAGACATTTCTGCGTGCATGCCTTGTGATTTTTCTTCCTCCTAGATGAGTAGATCTATGATTAAATTATAATAGTTTTCTACATAGCATTCTTAATGTTTAGACAGATTGATAGAAGAATATATTTTACTCCCATTACTTGAAGCTCTCTTACTGAAAGTAAACAGTGATTAAAGAAACCATAAACATTGCTTCATTCAGAATTAAAGCCACTTCAGCTACTTCTTTCATAGAAACTACAGAAAGAAGCGAGGCAGACATGGCACTGTTACTCCACAGAATCTGCTCACAGCACAAATAATTTTTAAGTGTCATCATATTTTAACAGGAAGAAATGTAATTATCAGAACAGGTCTGGATCTCAGTATGTTTTACTATCCCACTCACTTCCATTGCCAGGACTAAGAGAAACCAAGCAGACAGAAAGTGAAGAACTCCAGCTACAATTAAGTAGCAATTAGTTATGAAAGGCTCCCTTGTTAGAATATCCTTTATTCTAGATTCTGTTTGATTATTGCAGAAGACACCCAATGGCTTAACCACATTTTGAACAAAAAACAGAGATCTGCAGAGAAAAAGCCCCATTTTCTTGCCAAGCAGAATTTGGGGAAGATACTATTAGTAGATGTTCATGTAGACTCTTTCTTAAGACATGATCTTATTCTTCTTGAAACTGTGCTAGTTTCATCAGTAACAGGACTGAGCTCCAATTTTTCATTCATGATGGATTTTGTTTCTGTGCTTCTTTTCTTCTCATCCCTGCTTCATAGCTGGGAAAGATGTAAACCATATAAACAGATGGGATTTTGCTACGCTAGTTAACATGTTGATCAATCACATCATCTGCTGTGTTAGCCTTCCTTCTCCTCCCTCCCCTCCTTTTGCAATCACACAAAAACCCCCAGCAGACTGCTTGTATGTCATTGGCCAGGATGGCAGGCAACACATTTCTCAATCTGCTTCCCCCTTTGAACATAAGGTCTACACAAGGTTTTCACATCTAACTTAACCACAGACACACAATACTCAGGAAAAAACGTGGCATTGGTGTCTGCTGTGCAGTGCACGATGCAGGACAGATGTGCTCACAGTTTCCCGGAAGCCTTCCTCCTGGGCTGGCAGAGAAGCACGCCACAACTGCCTGGGGACACCCTCAGTGACAAGTGTCTCTCCATGACACGACTGTTGCTCTTAAAATGCGCCATGGCAGCAACTCGTAGTCCTCAGGATTCAAGGCCTTTCCTGAGCTAGGCACCGTATGGTTACATAAAACCCTTCTGCAAAAGCTGCCGTGATGACAACTGGCAAGACAGGAAAAGAACTGGAGATGGAGCACAAAAACCAGGTAAGTGCAACAATGACAAGTAATAGAAGAACATATAAAAAGCAAGTCATATTCACATCCATTACTAATTATATGCCCATCATTGGCCAGTAGAAAAACGTTATGTGGTCTGAAGGTAGAAAAGGAAATTTGTAAGAAAAATTAACATTTTCATTTGACTTTTTAAGTCTAATTTTTTTAATTAGACTAATTGAATTTGCTTTGAAAAAATCAAAATGCCTTCGTGCACACAGGACTTTCATTGATCCTCTTTTTGTTCATGTCCTAGTCCCACTGGTGAGGTTTAGAAGTGGATTTTTTTGAGGTCTCCCTCCTTTTCATGCCAGACTGGGGAGTGCAGGAAGGGCAGATTAAATACACTCTCTAGATCACTGGGACCAGAGCTCTTCTCCTGGAAGTGAACACCTTCAGGAAAATGGAGAAGAGCAAAACCACTCCTGACTAAACAACAGGCTTCTTTACTGCATGCCAATGAGATGTCAGGGCTAGACTCCATTTTTAGCAAAATCCATAAGTAGAATCATATCTACTTTATGGTAAGAATTTTTAGCCGTAATTAACACACACAGATTGCAAAGCTCTTCTAGGAGCTGTGATGCTGATGTCCTCTAAAGATGCTCAGGAAGCCACTACACTGCTCCCTGCCTTAAAAACTGCTAATAAAAGTAGGCTTTAATTCTGAAGTGCATTCAGAGCACATGGGGGAGCAAAATCAATGCTCGGTTACGCAGATCAAGGAAAACAACTCCTTGGTAAAGTAAGCCTGTTTTCCAGACTCCTATGTGCCCTGTTCAAATGCTACTGAAGTCAATGCAAAAACTCCCCAGGGAATTTGACAGATCAAAAAAACAAGGAAACAAATCAAATCCAAACCCAGAACCTTGACCAAAGCACATTTAAAATCCAACCACTATACACCTCATATTCTCTGGACCCAAGTGTTCTAGTATTAGAATCAGATGAAGGTGTGCAAGATCCCAGTTGCTTCACATATTAGTGAGAGAATTCTGCCAACCATCAAGATTTGAACAGAAATATCACTTCTGTTTAATGTTATCTAAAAGAGCTATAGCTTCTAATATTAAACATCAAAGGAACTGAATATATCCCAGCAAAACTATTAACCTTTAAAGGCAGACTAAAGGCAGAATAAAGGCAATGTTTTCAACACAATGAGAGACTTAAGATTTCTCTGTATTATATTATTATTGTTCAACAATGTATGTCCATTCCGGGGTAGCAGCACATGCTTAAAATATTGAAGAAAAAGAAACTGCATTTCGGCCATGGCAGCAATATGGATGCAACTGATTCTTGACTTTGATTCTTGCGAAGGGAAAAAACTGAAAATGGGGCTGTATTTATGGTAAAAGCATAAGTGCAAAAGTAGTTAGAGAAAGATAGGAAGAAAAAATGCTAACGTTCCCCTTTTAAAGTGACATCTGATCATCTGATCTTGAATATAAAGATTCAATTATTATTTAGAAAGCTGTGTTTTTAACAGACCTTTTCCTAAATCCAAAAAGGAAAAACACTCCAGCATTACATCAATAACTTTTATTTCATAATTTTTTTATTTTTGGGAATATTTTACCACTAGAAAGTGGTTGCTAAAAACATATATTAATTTCTGAATTTCTTTTAAATCTTCCAAACTTTTCTTTAAAAAAATACATAGAATACAGGCAAAAAAATTAAAGAGAAGAGAAGCAATGGACAGAATTAATAATATCAAACATACTGATCTTGCATAACCATTATGCACTATGGAAGAAGAAGGACTTGCTCCTCTTCAGAATACAATTTCTAATGCAATACTCATTCATTTCTGCTGAAGTTTAGAAACCATGGACAATGATATTTTGGTCTTCTTAACTTCATCACCAAAATGTGAAAATCTTATGCCTACTGTATACTTACACGTATTTGCATTTTGTGACTGGATTCAAATAATTCAGAGCATTTGTCTTATAGCAATCAGGCTCTTCTGCAACATTTTCAATGGCATTTTCTATGTCTAGATATTGCAATTACATTAGAGAAAGAGACTCGGAACTGACTATGGACCCAAGATCTGAACCTGATGGACTCTCTCCTGCACTGTTTGCTTCAGCAAAGTCTTTGCACAATACCAAATTTCCAGAAACAAAAGTTAACAATTAACATTTGGGATTAAATATATTTTTGTGACAATCAACAAGCTTTATGGAGCACTAAGATAAATAATTCCCAAAGAGGAAAAATTTCTGCAGAGAACAATCTAGTCGCAACCAAAGCTCAGAGCAGTATTGTTTCTCTGTGTTTTATACGCACCACTGACAGAAGAACTGGTGAATACTACTGTGAAAAAGAAACTCAAAAATGTATGAAGAAATTATTGTTCATGCCTCTTAGTTGTTCCTAAAGGTGCTAAAACACTGCAGTAATACCTAGATAGGTCTCAGGGACACACAGGACCACCCTCATTCAGAAAGTCCATGGCTGAAGATAGAGTAAAATACACGGACAAAGGAAGTAAAGTTTGGGATCCCCTTCTTTCAAACCTCACTGAAGAGGTGATTTCACAGCAGTTGTGAGATAACAGGCAGCAGCTAGCTATCTAATTCATAAATAAATAAAGATAAATAAGCAAACACAACAATAATAAATAAATAAGAAACAAATAAATAAACATAAATAAACAACCCCAATCATATCTAAATCAAATCATTATCTAAATCCATGATCTACAGATTATAATCACAGTGTCAGTAAAAAAAAGGGAAGAGAAAAATGGGGACAAGGTAAGTATTGATATGTATCCAAGAATCAACAAATACATTATTGTCAGACAAAGAGTTCACAGATGATAAAATCAAAATAGAGCATCATGAACATCCATTTTAACTTTGGCGGGACACATGCTATAGCCCACGGTCACAATGTATTAGATTAGAAACAATGGTTCTGCAAACAGCAGAAGGAATGAAGATTGGTTTCCTACAGTCTCTCTCTTGCTTGCTCAACTTCTGAGTTGAATTATACTAAGACATTCTGTCATCTTTGCCTTTCTCCTTATTAATTTCACTTCACAGCATTTGGCAGCATTCTGGAGACCACTGTAGCAAAGAGGTCACAAAGATGCTATGGCTGCAGCACTTCACTGATCTCTTCAAGGTCATGCAGTAAAACAGTGGCAGAACGGGCAGAATAACCCAACATGAACAGCAAGCACCCGACCTTCAAGGGCTCATTGTGAGCATTTTCCAAGGCCAGCCCCACTCTCAGTTTCAGACTGAGTGTCTTAATAAAAGGGATTAGAGAGATCTGTGGAAACCAGACGATGCCAAAATTGCCCTTTCTTAACCTCAAATCTGAAGATCAGAGATCAGGAGTTAACTAACAA
This sequence comes from Irena cyanogastra, assembly GCA_013397155.1. Taxonomy (NCBI): domain Eukaryota; kingdom Metazoa; phylum Chordata; class Aves; order Passeriformes; family Irenidae; genus Irena; species Irena cyanogastra. Next base: position 134,756 of record VWZV01007745.1, read on the forward strand.
AATGCTGCATTGGATTTTACATGGCCAGGTTTTGGTAGCAGGGAGCAACAGCGGTGGCTTCTGTGAGAAGCTGCCAGATGCTTCCCCAAGGTCTGGCAGAGGCAATCCCTCATAGCTCCAGGACAGACGCGCTGCTGGCCAAGGCTGTGGCAATTAGAAATGGTGGTAACACCTCTACAATAACGTTTTTAAGAAGAAAATAGAAGTTACGGCACCGATGTAACTAATTGTGGCCAGGGAAAAGCAGTGCGAGAACATGTGAGAGGAACAGCCTGGCAGACACATGTATTTGTCATAACTGATACTTGCATATGGGAAAAGATATGGCACTTGGCTACTTACAAGGAAGTATTAACAACTCAACACACAGGAGTCTCCCAGCTGGATTCCAGCAGCAGGATGGAATATACGCTCATGCATCTGATTTCTTCTAGATGCCTCCAGGGATAATGAGCAAAACTAATTAAAACTACATCAAAAAAGTAATGGCATTCTTTCTCCACTAAATTCAGGTATGAATTTAATTCTCCAAATGCTGTGTCAGTGATGGACTCTGAGAAGGACGTAACCACATCTCAGGGACTGTACCTGGTATCTAAAGTATCTTTCAAATTGGCAAAATAAAGGATGGAAAAGGAATGCAGAGAAATTAGTTCCAAGCTGCATTAATTTCTAACCCTGTCCGTTCCCAGAAATTATTATCTAGCAAAGCAGACATCATCTCCACTTCAGTTTCACCCAGTGTGACAACGTATTTATGTGTTTGACAGATATGAGGATTATTACTTGTCACCATTCATCATGGATCCCAACCAATTCTTCTACTTGCTGCTTTGAAAGTACACACATTTCAAAAAAGAAGAAAAATAGATCAGCAACTGTATCAATTTATTCCACTTTGGATCCTAAGCATTGGAAGGAGCATGTTTGTCAATGGCTGTTTTGTTGATGGAAAACGTCAATGTGTACAGAAGGAGCAGTTGCTAACACAGTATTGTCTGATCTTTCTGTCATAGGTACTTTTAGTCTATTCTTCACAGGGAACCCACATTTAGAAAAATGGAAGGGACAACTTAACAAAAGAAGCAATTACAATATTGGGTAAAAAAAACAGGATAAGAACAAATAATCTAACTCACAGTTATGGTGGCAACATTGTGAAATTTTGTGCAATCTAGACAATGTCTTATACAGCAGTAGTAGAAGCAGACAAGCAATAAAGATGTCCATTACAATGAGGGGAGAAGTGTTTTGTTTGCAGCTTTTTTTTGAGTTTTATTTTTCTCTCCAAACTCCCCAATTTAGAAATGAAGCAAAAAATTCCAATGTACAAGACAGATTTGTACAGTTCAATTACAGGGGAAACAGTTTTCTGTGACTCTATAAAAAATTCCAGGAACCTTGCAGAATTTTTCCTTTGCAGAAGCACCTTGGCTTTATAATGTGACTCAGATAAAACTGCTATGGGACCCAGCAGCTGCTACTCAATATCCTGAAGTCATTCAGATCACACTTAGTCAGGCATATATCATGAAAAATATTTTTATTTTAAATAGCTGTTTTCCTAAGTCCATATTCAATAAGTAGCACTTTTGATCTTGAGAGCCTGCTAGCTATTCACAGAGCTTCACCTATGCTCAGGGAGAGACTGAGGTGAAGGGAGTTCCTGTCCTTTGCCAAAGGGATCTGAAGTCCCTCAACAGCACTTAGTGCAACCTCTCATGTCTCTGAAGTTACATATGGACCTAAATGCCTGGAACAAGGCAAGTGTCACTGCATTCTCTTTGTTTTCTATGTGCAAAATTCACTCTCTACCCTCTCAGGATTATCTGTCCTAGCAGAGATAAGGTTGAGTGCATTTGGTCGTCAAAAATTTAATAATGGGCTATACTGTATTCGTAGCCCATGCTTGCTGGAAGAACTGTGTGTAGTTCAGCCAGCCCTGCAATGGACCATGAGATGGTGGCATTCTGCTACTCACAATTTGCTTCGTTTGCTCTGGGTCCTGAGGTCCAGAGCCAGGTCAGGATGCCAATCTGACAAAAGCTGTCTTGGTGGAAGCATGTGGTCCTGCACACCAATGTCCACATGCACTCAAAGCAAGCAAGGCTCTATAATGGAACTGAACAGCATGTTGGACTTCAGGTGTGGGAGCTCTGATATGCTATAGTCAATAAAAAAAAGAGCAGCTTTAAAAAAGTTATTTAGAGCTACAATGCAAGAAAAAAAAATTTCCAAGGTAAGAAATAGGCCAAAGAAGGAGAATTATTTTTTTGATTTCAGGAACAAATACGACCTTTATGAAGACTTGCTTTGTTCCAAAGGTAAAACTCAAATAAAAACAACTTCAAGTTTTAGTAGTCATGTAAGTCCTTTTGAAGTGCTTTAAAACCAAACTTATGACAAACATTTATTTTAAAAGGCCATACTCATGATTTTCAGGGGCCAGAGTCTGAAATTCCTTGTTTGCCTGCTTTCCCTCATTCAAGAGCAAGTTGCAGAGTCGACAGTGTGCCAAGCTGACAGAGTGCCAAGCTCCTTACTGATACGACAGTCACAAATCTTGTACAAGTGTCACATTTCTGTGGATTGAAAACACCGATATTCTGCAATTCTAAGCAAGAAGAAAATGGAGTAAATCACCAAACCCAACATTACTTCATACTTCTCTGTGTACTTTTTCACATAATACAACAGCAGCCATTAAGAAACCATCACTGCCAGGCAGTGAGACATCAAAGCTTTGCTGCACACTCCAAGCCTGGGATAATTCATTTCAATTAATAGCTGACATGCTGAGCTTTGCTGTATCCAATAAAGTAAATACCTATGACAAAAGATATACTGATAAGGAGAAAAAGGTAGTCCTTTACATCTCATTTATTGGGGTTCTACCATTATATTTCTGGTCTGTAGTGTTGGCAGCACTTTCTCACTCCAGATCTTGTATTTGTTATGTTTGCCATGCATCAGCTGTACCTGTTGTCTCACAGCAAGCTGTACAACTGAAATGCAGTCTAAGCTGTCATCCCTACCTTCACCATGTGGACTTGTGCACCATTCATATCTATCCTGAGAACTCCTGCAGATATCATGTTCTCAGGCTTATGAGAAACTACCATTGAAAACTACCAATGATGGGATATCCACAAATTCTCTCACCGGTGTGCTCCAGCATCTCACCATCTTTACTGCAGAAATATCTTCGTCACCTCCAATACAAACTTACCCTCTTTTCAGTTTAAAAGCACTGTCCTTTGAACTGTCACTACAAGCCCTGGTAAAAAGCTTCTCTCTTTCTTATAAGCCCCCTTTATGGGCTGAAAAGCTACAGTAATATCTCCCCTTAGCCTTCTGTTCTCCAGACTGAACACTTCCAACCTTTTCAGCCTATCTTCATTGGAGGGGTGTTCCACTCCTCTGATCATTTTCAGGGCTCTTCTCTGGACTTGCTGTAACAGACCCATACTTCATGGGCTGAGGACCTCAGAGCTCGATGCAGCACTGCAGGTGGGGCGTTATCTCAACCTGCCGGCCACACTGCTTTGGATGCAGCCCAGAACACAATTGGCTTTCTGGGTTGTGAGCACATATTACCAGGTCATTTTAAATTTTTTAGCCTCCAGTACCCCCAAGTCCTTCTCCACAAGACTGCTCTTAACAGACTGTAAATTTAATCTGACATTGCTTGTGTTGGACTCCATCTAGTCAGAGTAACCTCCTCTTCTTTTTCATTCATGCCACACTCAGGACAAAAAAGATGCCCAACAGTACTGATGGCAGAGGATAAGACTGGTTTATCTTTGGGAAATGTGACCTAAGCAGAACCAGGACTGGAATGTGGACATGCTGAAGAAGGTTGTATCTTTGCTGCTGAAAATCCCACTTAACCTGTCACATAGGCTCCATTTACATTCAGTGGATTCAAAATTTATTAAGATATTTATCTGCTGGCAGGAGCACGTGTATCATCTCACTTTAGGCAATGAAGTAGGAGGCTTGAGGCGAGGGCATGGGGCTGTTGGTTTCTCCAGCTCCTCTCTGGGGACTCTGGGGAGCACCCACTCTCATCCACCGAGGACCTGCTCATACCTGGGCAAGGTCCAACAACCTTCTTTGCTTCAGTCCCCTTCATCAGTTGGGTACCTTGACCAGGACCATCACAGCATCTGGTGTTACCAAGAGGGTTTTGGGGACTTTGGGGACCACTGCCACAAGTTTTAACTAGCTACTAGAATTTAACATAGCTTCTATAACAACAGCAAGTGGGGTTTCAGGAAAGATTAATTGGCTTTCTGGTCTGCCTGTCCTGCTGTCAGTACACGGCACTCACTGGAGTAACAGGGGGCTACTCACAGCTTGAAATGAATGGTTTGTATTAGGTTTTAGTGAAAGGCAGAGAACTAAACTACCTCAGGAGTACTTTGATCATTCCTAACTGAGGACTGCAAAAGTTTAAAAAAGATTCACTATTCTTTTTCTTCTGGACAAGACCATATATTTCAAGTTCTTTTCTTCCCCTCCACTAACTCCAAACCAGAGAGACAGCACTCATACCTCTAACAGACCTGACACAATCTGATACATGCTACAATACCTGCCAACACTGACAATTTTACCTGATTTTGTAGAAATATATTGTTTCTGGTTCCTTCTTAAAAACCAGGTTTGATTCTGTATTCTCACCGAGTAGCACAAGCTTGGATACTGCAGGCATTTCTTCCTCCTTGCTTCTTATCCATAAGCCTCCCCAAACTAGCAGAGCTTAGGAGGAACAAAGAGGCTAAATAGAGTAGAGCTTGATTTATTTTTTCCCCCTTCCACCATTTGGTGCTGCTGTGGCATCACAAACCTTGGCTCTTTTTTTTAACCTTGGCTCTAATTTTTTAAATTAACATAAATGTGATGGCCAGCTCCCAAGCCATGTGATCACTCTTTACATCTGAAAAAAACTCATCTGCACACATGAGACAAAGTGCCTAATTCATCTAAAATCACTCCTGGGTGTATATCAGTTACCTCACCCTCAAACATTCAGCCGCAGATAAAGCCACTAAGCACTTACATACGTTAGAAACAAACCTGAACAGGGCACACACAAAACAGGACCCCCACCGTCAGTGACCACTGCTGGCTAGGTTCAGTGGCAGGAGTGTGATCTCCAACTTCATGCTGTCAGTTTTGGGTATTCTGAGTACCATGACTTGAGAGTCAGGAGTCTGTGAGGAGGGAACCAGAGACCCCAAAGGCTGTAGAAGGCAATGATGAATGGGTGAATGCTTCAGTTCCTGTCCTGGAGACAGCACACCAAACATGAGGCAGCACATCACCCACTGCTTGGAGATGGAGGAGCAGAGTGTGGGGCTGGGGCTCCCTCCTGAGCAGTCCCTTCTCCTGGTGATCACTGGTAAATACAGTGCTTCTCTTACACAAGACAGCACTATTCTACACTGCTTTCTGGGATGTCACGGAAAACACAGGTAGTATTCCCCATGAAACCACAGGGAAACTTGTCCTCAGCCTCAACCAGGAGATGTTCCATGTGGAGCTCACAAGGATGCGCTCACAGGAGCTCCATGAAATATCCACTCAGCACAGACAAACACACAACTTTTCTCTTGGATATGTGTAAGAGTGGCACAACAAAACCTACTTTTTAAATAGGAAATTCAGCCCCTAATCCACACTACCAACCACCCCCTGAAAAATTTCAAGCCTTCAGCAAAACACAGAGAAGTTATAGCTACTCAAAGTCAACACATCTATCAAGATCAGAAAACAAACATTTTTTCCCCCTGCTTTATTCCCAGAAATTCCTGACATTTTTGGTCATTATTTTTCTAAAGAAAATAATTAAAATAATATGGCTTAGGGCAGATATTCATCTTGAAAAAACTCATCCCAAACTGTCAAAGTGTAGCACAGTCATCAATCTTGAGGGAAAAAAAAGACAAAGAAAAAGGAGGAAGTGAATGAAGTCTTCGTAAGAGATGTCATTCCTAAAAATTCTCAGCGGGACTGTGAGTGGTCCTGAGCTGAGCCATCCCTTCCTTGCAAAACACACTGGGCGGTGTTTGGTGGGTCGTGCAAACCGCATGGTGGGTGGTGTGCCAGCCAGCTCCGGAGTGTGCTGAGTGGTGGCTGCTCTCAGGGGCAGAGTGGTCAGCACTTGAGCTCTCTCTCCAAGCACAGAATCAGAAGGGTAAACTCCAGGCCATGTAAGTGAATCGAGTGTGGCTTTAAAAGCAAATGGATATGAGCAGTAATCCTACAGATACTTTTAAAGAGCACTGTAACTGTTTGCCCAGGAGTTTCCCTGATCCATCTCCACCACAGATCTCCCTCCCTCTGCTTTGGTGTGATACAAGGGTTTATCAGCACTCTTCCAACAGAAGTGCATAATTGTGCCATGGCTCCTCTCCACTAAAACAGACAGACCCTGTCACACTCACAATAAAATCCTTATCTCATATCCCACAGAACACCTTTTTTTCCCCCTTGTTCCTTCTCACCCTTCTCTCTATCTATAAACACTTACAACTCATGAGTGTAATCTTGTATAAAATTTAAAAAGTAAGACCAGCATGTAGTGCTGATCACATTACAACATTCAGATTTTGTAGATTAAGACTGAATAAAATATGCACACATCCACAGTCATCAACACAAACTGAGAAGCTGAACATGTACTCCCAGAGAAGACACCTTTAACTGAAAATTGCCTTCATATCTTGCTTCCTGCCAGGATATGGTTCTAAATGCTGTAAATCTAAGTAGAAAAACCTGCATTACTAACTAATATACATCAGTCTCAACTTATTCTACTCCTCAGGCATTGATGATTTTGCCTTTTAAGGTTAATAATTTAAGAAGACAATATTATGACTTTTCAGAGCACTGTATATTACAAGAAGTGTTGAAGAAAGAACTTCACTGAAAGCCCTTGAGGAAACATTCCTCTGGAAAAAAACCCCAAAAATCAATAAAACCTTTGAAGTGTTGTTTTGAAGTACAACTTGCCTCATTTTCTGATGTGCCAGCATAAAACTGACTTCTGAGCAATTTCTAATGAAAGAAATAAGTAGGAATTGTCTTATGTGAAATGAAAGCCATGATAAAATCAGTAGAAAATATAGACAATCTTTTAGATAAATGCAGTTAATGATTTCAAAAATTAATGACAGTGACAAATTACTGAACTCAATGAGGCTTCTTGAACTCAATGGGTTCAGCATCTACCTGGAATTTTGAATTGAGGGAAGATTTGAGCTTCCTCTTCCCAGGATTCTAGCAACTGTCTCGGAAAAAGAGTTTAAGTGGTCTCTTGGTAGTGCCTGCAGCCTCTCCTGCTTTCCCACCAGTGCTGGTGTGGCTCAGGAAGATGACATGCACCCCCTGAGAGAGGGCACACCCAAGCCCACAGCTGCAGCAGACTTGGAAGTCTGTGCTTAATTAATGTCAGGTTTTAATAGCATGCATCATTATTGTTAATTGTACTCAAACCCAGCAGGGCCCATGCTCATATTGTATTCATCAATTTGTACAAAAGCTAACCAGCTTCAGCCTCCGCATGTGCAGAAGCAGCCTGCGTACCTGGCACAAACCCAAGGAAGCTGCGGCAAGGTGGGAGTCAGCCTCTTCCTGCAAGCAACCACCAACAGGACAAAAGCAAATGGAGTCACACTGAAGCAGCAGAGGTTCAAGTCAGACATCTGGAAGAATTTCTTCACTGAAAGGGTTGACAAGCATTGGAATGGACTGCCCAGGGAGGTGTTCAAGAAATGACAAGATGTGGCACTTCGTGTCATTGTCAACTTGGCATGGAGGTGCTCAGTCACAGGTTAGACTTGATCCTGGAGGTTTCTTCCAACCTTAATGACTCTTTGATTCTACGATTTGCACTAATGATCTCCTCATCTATTAATTCAACCCTTGACTAGACTCCTATGATATCTACGGAATTGTATAATCTCAACTGATCCTAATCAGTAATTAATAATTGCAAAGCCTACAAAGGCTACTGGAGTAATTTGGGACCACTAAATGACAATATTACCTGGTAGGGCTGCAATAGACTTTGTCATCCTTCCTTATAGAAAATCTGTTAAGTTACAATGAGAAATTGAAGGTGTCCAGCTCACTATTTTTCTTCAGAATTTTAGCAGTATCTACCCATATTTCCAGGATTATCATAGCACTTATGGGATACTCAGAAGAATCAAAGTAATGTTTTAACTGATTAAAATATCACCACATTTTCATGTTGCATTGGTGAGACATGTTATTGATTTAACATTGTGTTTTTAGGCATGTCACTCCCCTAATGCATTTTCACAGAATTGTTCCTTTTCTTATTTTTTATTTTTAATACCATGATTTTTTATGTGTTAAAGTACATTTGTGAGATTGCTATTCAAAAGGCACTCCTGGAGCGAAGGTTAAAAGCACTCAGGAGAGGAGACTTCTTCCATTTTCTCCCAAACATCCATCAAGAGGTGAACAATTCACTCTGACCCCTTCCAAGAGACCATGGGCAAAGCTCACATTGCTCCTAAGCAAGGATCACTGCCCTGTCTGTGTCTCAGCTCTCACCTCTGAAGCCACCTGCTGAAGAGCTGCTTCCACTCCCTTTTTGACATTCAAAATATTTTTTCCTTTTGAAACATAAATCAGCATCACCCCCACACTGCAATAGTCTGTGCAACCTTAGAATTAAATAATTTCAGTATACCAATGGGCTGGCAGCATTGACACATCCATGCCACCCCAGGCTTATGATGATACACAATGTCCCTCTGCCCAACCAGACTTGTCACTCTGACCTTCAGGCAAACACTAATGTCAGCAACTATTAACTTTGCTAAGTTCATTATGCATTTAGTGTTTTTCTTGAAATTATTCTTGTTTGTAATCTTGTGCTGTATAACATTATACTCAGGATTCTATTATTTTCAGAATGGTGTGGAAGCAGACTTCCAATACCATTATTAAAAATCAGAATAGCCATCTTTATATTCCCTCAATTTATAGATAAATAATTGCAAATGATAGAGAAGAAACAGATGGGCAATCACAGCAAGCAGAAGCAGACATGGTTTCTGTTTAAACTGTCACTGATTCATGCCACCAGAACACCACATGTGCCAAAATGAGACAACATCCCACTCTTCCATGAGCTACAGGATTTCATGCAATCAGGCAAAATGATAGGAATTATGCCAATATTATAATGAAGCCTCAATGTTTCTAATTAAATATGTCACAATTTCATAACTACTGAAATATTACAGGGCTAATTTTTAAAAGAGAAGAAGTGTCCATGCAGGCAGTCATGGACTTACTAAGATCTCCAGGTTCATGCAGATGACTCTTTTAGTGATCTCTAAATATCTTTTAACACCTTCTGCAATATTAGAGAGTCCTGGTAGGGTTAATGGGAAACAGCTATTCTGAAGTAATGTGAAAGCCCTCTCAATGTATCTGTTCCAGCTTGTCCTTAATCATAGGTCCAGACTGCACTAACAGTTTTTGGGTCTTAGAACAATTCCTAAGATATTCCAAATAGTCAGTCTGATATGTGTGGGTGATATAAGGGATCTCATTGTCTTTCACCCTTTTTCATGCTCCTGTGAAGAAAAAATAAACTGGCTTGATGCCTTCATTAATATTTTGCAGTTCACTAATAAATGTTATAAAATACAGCCTCAAGTGAGAGAGAAATAAATCAACTTTCTGAGCCACTGGCAATTAGTTTTGAAAGACCGCATGTATCTGGTGAGCTCCCAAAAAAAGAGAAAAAGGAAAATGTGGCCTCTGTTTTTCAGAAATAGAATTAACAAGTACCTGTAGAGCAAAGCAATGTGCCTCTTACACTTCCAAAGGCAGGCAGCTGAGTCCCCAGTCCTCTACTTAACCCACAGTTAAGTTACATTCAGCTTGTGGGTTACGTAGAGGACTGAGAACTCAGCTGCCTGCCTTTGGAACATACTAGTTGGGTGTCATATTGAACAAGCATCAAAAAACCAGAAAATTGACAAACTATACATGGGACAATGACCAAACTGTGACATAGAAGAACAGCATTTTTCTGCATCATGACTGCATTTACAAAAGCAATAAAGAACATGGAACATCCAAAGGGACAATACTATGTCCCCAAAAGAAGTGTTCCACATGAAATATCTGGCTTTATTTTTAACCCATTTAATAAATTATAAAGAAAGACTATGAACAAACGCCTAATCAGAATTTTACCTTCTTGAGTTACAAAAACCAGCAAGTCTGTCATTGTAAACCATCTGTTAGACACAGCTGGCAGTTCCTCTGCTTATAAATCTGACACTGCCTTTTACGAGCCCTTGCTGAAGTCACGATGATGAGGTTGTTACGTCATAACTGAATAATGCAGTTTTATAGCTTGTAAATTCCCTGCTGAATGGCTTGAGGTGAACTTCTGGAAAGCAAAGGGAGACAGAATGGCTGAAGGAGACAATTGCTGCAGAAATCTGCCATCACGTTCTTTCTCACCAAAGGCTGAGTCTGCAGCTTGAGAAGGCACTAGAAATTTGAAAAATATTTCAGGATGCATGACAAAAATGGTCCAGTGTGTTTTGTCCCTGTTTCCTGCATTGGTTTGAGAGTAGGAAGAGAGCATTCAGAGGCTTTGCTGACTGTGTTTCACTCATCAAATAACGTTTTGCTCTCCAAATTTATTTCTGTTATATTTCTGAGTTACAAACCCAAAATTTTTGCAGGTCAGGTCTGGGCTTCTAGAACTTCTTGAACTGTAAAATCACCCTACTACATAAAATTTCCAGAAGAGGAGATGACAGTCCTGAAAAAAATACTAGCAAAGAAATTCAAATTATTTATAAAGAAAAGTAAGTGCTTTATTGGAAAAGATAAAGAAGTGAAACTGCAATACAGCATTGCAGCAGAGAAATGCATGCAATTGGATGAAACACTATAGCATAAGAGGGAGAAGAATTCACAGAGAAACACAATAAGAAAATTATTACAAAGTATAAAAGATTAAACTGTATTTCTATGCTATATGTTAACCCCTAAAGTACTTAAGGGTACATATTTGCAAACTGTGCGCCTAAACAAGAGTCTGGAGGAAGTTATTCCTGTCAATGAAAGGCAGATTTTTCTGTCACCAGTGTTGAAGCAAAGATTGCTGCCAAACTACAGATTTCTAAGAAAGAAAAGAGGTTTCGTTTTTATTATGAGAACTCTAAACCAGTTACAGCTGTGCAACAAAACAGATGTGGGACTGCAGAAGTGGAGGAAAGTTCACTGGATTGAATGTAAAGGAAATAATTATGAGACAATACACTATTTTGGAACCCAAAGTCAGTGCAGAAATGCTGACACCTTTAATGTGGGTTCCCCCTTCCCAATCCCATGATCTGCTGACAAACACAAACACTGTTGAATTGCATTTCCTCACTACTGAAATGCACTGATGCCGTTCCTGCTGCTGGGATGGTCTGAATTTTAATGCTGCCCTTTCACAAGAAGAAAAAGACAGTAATTCTTATTATGGTATCCTGCACTTCCCTCACATAATTTTCTTCACCTTTTTCATTTCCTACAGTCAAACTGAATAGCTGCAAACTGAGAAAAGCACTCTTCCTTTTCCATTTTCCATTATCTTGTTGGGTATACTCCATATATGATATAGAATACTCATTCACTGTGTAATCAGAGTACTTATTCACAGTCAACACTCCAGGAGTCACCAGAGCTCAAGGGAACATATTGGAGCTATCTTTAAATTAGCTATCTCAGTATTGATAGCAGGGTAGCTATCATAGCACACAGCAAATCACAGCATGCCGAATATTGCAGCTTCTTGAAACTTACCACAGGTAAGTTCTAGGAGAGCTACAACCACAGCAGCATCTGTAATGAGGGGTTCTTCTATTTTTTTCCCATATTTACGGAAATTATTTTAAGTTTACAAATGAAGGGAGAATTATGAAATAAAGAGCAGAAAGGATGAAAACCAACATGAATTAGCTGAAGGAAGAAAAACAAAAAACAGGCTTCTTCATCCCTTAAGTCATTCAGGTTATTAAGTAGTATTTTTACTATATTACCAGGTAAAACAATCTTTTGGCCTACATCTGCTCAAATCGAAGTCAACAATAAAAAAAACCCCACAAACAAAATGAATGGGTTGAAAATATCAGGTTGAGTGACTTCCCAGGGCTGGGAACTACATAGAAATGCGATGACAAATGATAGGAAGTTTGGAAAGTCATTACTTTTACTAAAACTTAGGTCTCTGAAAGAAGCTAAATTTGCTGTTATGTAATGGACTCTTATACATTTGCTTAAATTCTCCCAGAAAACCAAGCAAGCATATGCTTACTTTCAGGTGAGAGAGCAATGTAGTGCTGGTCAGTAGAAGGAATAGATATGAGGGAGGCCCTCAGGTATGATGCAAGAAACATCTCAGACTATTTGTTTCTTCAAGATAAGCACACTTCCAAGCTATTAGTGCTGGGAAATTGCCCACATTTGGAAATTCGTATCAGGCATCATGTATACAACAGAAAGACTATCAGTGAAATCACAACACAACTTGCAAAACAAACTTTGAAAATTCTTACTGGTCAGCCTTGTTTGACTTAAATCACTATCTCAGTGACCCAGTGTTCTGGATCAGAGATCTTCACTCAAGGGAGTATGCATAAGACAGATGAGTTGTCAGTCAGTTCCCTCTCCTCCTGTTCTGAGACCTTTGATTGACCTTATCTACTTTTCTTGAAGAAATATCCCTACTGATGCGTTTTCAATATCTCATTCACCTAATCTTCATTTTCACCCAGATTGTTTCCTTAGCTAGACAACTTTAATGATCAATATGTCATGAAGCCAAGAGTTATCAGAATATATTACAAAATATCTGGAAGACTTCAATAATGCTACTGGAAAAAAAAGTTGTTTGAATTATATTCCAAAGCTTGCACAAAGCCTCAAAACTTGTGTAAACCTATATTAAACCAAAACCTTCCCATTCCACTGGATTACCATGTCACAGGTCTTGTGCAACTGAAGTAGAGATATGGAATAAAAACGAGCCCAAAAGCCAAAGTCTATCATAAAAGATTTAGTTTAAAAAAAAAATACTGCTATAAATACCCATGGAAAGCATTCCTGGCAAGTTCTCACCAGAGGGAGTGCCACGGATCTAGGAAGAGATACCAAAGATGAATGTTGAAGCTTAATTTCCTAAGAGATACCAGTTTTTTAATCTCTCTAGCCTCTAGACACAGAAAGTGAATTTGATCATGTAAAAAGACAGTGATCAAAAGCTTCGACAGTCATAAAAATGTTCAGGGGGAAAGGGATAATACTGAGTAGCACATTATTCCATGTTGTCCTATGGTCTGTACAGCTTCTTATCAATAAAAAATGTACTTACCTAAACATATCCAGGGCAAAAATTCTCCCCAGCTTCACCAAAGCCACTCAACTGAGGTCCATGAGTTGAGACAAATGCAGAAAAAGGCAGGATTATGTTATTTACTGCAATTCATCATTTATGAACTATGCTAACAACATCCACTTGCAATAAGAAAATAAATGGAAATATCTACACAGACGGTTAGTGGTTAGCTTTTTATATAAAATTATCTTTCTATTTTGGACAAATTAGTATTTTTTAAACTAATGCAGCATATTCATGGGTGACTATGTCCTCAGAGAACAGTAACATTAGAAATAATTATGAACCATTTAATTAATTAAAGCTGGTTTTCCACCCACTTAAGTTTTTAATCTATTGCTGTGCTAGCCAACTGAAAAGTGACATACTGACAGTAATGAACTGATTGTATCACCACCAGCACTTTCTGAAAAAGCCAAAAGCTAAACATTGGCTTGTCCTTGGGCAAGAATTCAAGTCTAGGAAAAAAAAAGTCAAACTAAACCTGGAAAAAGCAGTATCAGATGCAAGACTTGTGGTATTTGTGTACTAATGTCTCTTCCCAAAGCCCAGTTTCAGGAATACATGTCCATACTGGCACAGGTAACAGGCCAAGAAGAGATTAATGTGACAAGCACACACAAAAGACAACAGAACTAACTTAAACTCTCTGCAGTGTGAGGGAACAAAGACACCATTTTCCCCTATGTCTTTAATTTTGGCTTATCTTTAAAAAGGCTTTTCAGAAAGAATGGTGCTCACATGCTCCACATTCAAGGCCACATTGTCTCCAAATAACATTAAAAATTTTGGCCAGGAATAACTATACTGTGGCTCTGCTTCCATAAGTGCTACTGCACAGAAATACAGGATAATACTTAGCGGATGAGAGAAGTAATGTTTATGCAATGGCACCTACAAAAACAGAGCAGGCCACAGTACAAATCTTCTGGACCAAGACTTATGGGGAATGGTGCTGTGAATTTTCATGCATTCAAGAAAAATAAAAAGTAACAAATACAAGAAACCAATGGCTCAAGAAAATGTAACTAATTTCACAGACAAACTGTAAACCCCCCCCGTCTGAGGATTATTTAGTTATGTCCAGCTCTGCTGGACCTGATCTTCATCAAGGACTGATTGGAAATAGGAAGGCTGGGGGCAGTCTTGGCTGCAGGACCATGAAATGGTAAAAGTCAGGCTCTGAGAAGATGGAATATGGCAAACAGTAAGATCACAATCCTGGACTTTGAGAGAATCAACTTTGGCCTGTTAGGAGATCTGCTTGGAAGAACTTCATGGGGTATCATCCCAGAGCAAAGAGGTGTCCAAGAGCTGGTTGGCTTTCAAGGATCACCTCCTCCAAGGTCAAAATTAGTCCATTCCTAAAAAGCAGGAAGTCAAGTGCAGGTGGCAAGCAGCCTCCATGGATGATTGAGGTCCTGCTCAAACTTGAAAAGGAAGAGTGTAAGAGGTGGAAGCAAGGATTGGAGAAATGCAGAAACAGTTTGAATGTGCAGGAATGGAGTTGTGAAAAACAAATGCCAGTCTGGAGTTTAATCTGATTACAGCCAACAGCAAAAGCTTCCACAAGTAAATCCACAACAAAAAAGCTAGGGAAAATGCAAGCCTGCTGCTGAATGGGAATTGAGATCTGCTGACAAAGGACAAGGAAACAATTGGATTTTCTAGCTATAAACAGACAAAGCATAGCCTAGGTAAGTGGACAGTGAGTGTGACTGAAAACTGTCAAGCTCACAAGGCTGTGGTCAGTGACATGAAATCCAGACCAGTCTGAAAGCCAGTCACCAGTGGTGCACCCTATAGTTCATACTGGCATCTACTAAATACTGCCAGGAATCCTCATTAATCACCTAGATGATGGAAGAGAGTGCACTAGAAAGTTTGCAGATAATACAAAATTGGGAGGAGTGGGTGGTACATCAGATGGTTTTTCTGCCATTCAGAGAGACCTCAAAAAAACTGAGAAATTGGCTGACAAGGACCCCATGAAATTCAACAAAGAACCTGTGAGAAAATAATGCCAAAGACCAGGACAGACTGTGATCAAACAACTGAAAAGCAGCTCTTCAGAGAAGGACCTGGAGGTCCTAGTAAGCACTTAGTTCAGCACAGGCCAACAACATGTCCCTGTGACAAAGGCCAACAGCCTCCTGAGCTCCATGAGGCAGAGCACTGCCAGCAGGCGGCCCTGCTCCTCTGCACAGCACTGCTGAGACACACCTGAAATGCTGTGCCCAGTTCTGGGGCCCTTAGTTTAAGGGAGACATGGACATACTCAGAGAATCCAGCAAAGGTACACAAAGGTGATTATAGTCTTGAAGCACCTACTATGTGATGAGAGACCTGGTTCTGCTCAGCCTAGAGAAGGAAAGATTGTCAATGAACATAAATACCTGATGTGGGTATAAAGAAGATGAAGCTCAAATCTTCTTACTGGTGCACCATCAAAGAAAAAGAGGTAGTGGGCACAAACTGAAATGCATGGAACTTCATTTAAACATCATAAAAAAAAACTTAGTCTCAAGAATGGTCAAATTCTACAAAGGACTGCCCACATAAAGTGTGGAGTTTTATCTTCATAGATATTCAAAATGCAGCTGGTTACAGCCCTAGGTCATCTGCTCCAGCTGACTTTGCTTTGAGTGGCCTTGATGATTTTCAGAGGTACCTTCTGACCTCAACTATTCTGTGACTGCAATTTTGTTTCTCCTAGTATCCTAGTTGCCTTCCTACAATGTGAAAATACACAGCATTTTAAGAGCACAACAGCATGAAGTGCATACATGTTTGCACACACACAAGCAGTAGTCTACACAAGCAGAACAGCAGATGCAATTACAGGCTTGCAGTACTGTGTGGAAGTTGTACCACAAGCTCTGTTCTTCTGCCAAGAGAGAGAACTGACCCAAGTTCCTACATAGCAGAAAAGCAGTGTATTCATCATTTTTCAATCAAATGAAAAGAGAGCAAGTGTGATGAGCATGCTGCACAGATCAGGAATGTTGGGAAACAAGTGCCAGCCATCAAACCACATCTGTACTCCTGGCGTATCATTTTACAGTGCTCATGGCTGGAATGTGCTGCAGCAGCATGGCCCAATTGGCAGCTCGAGTGTCAAACCCAGTGCCGACATTCAGCCGGCTGCCTTTTCCCGTGGGAGCACAAAGAATGGCTGGCTGAGCAGTCAAATACCTCCTCCCATGCCAGCTCACAGGCCTCTGGGCTCTACTGCCTGGCTCTGAGGGAGCACATGGGAAGAGTTTGCTATTTCTGGGGGTGAGGGAGAGAGGGAATAATCTTTGATTGCTGATGGGGCGGGCAGCATACCTAAGTAGGGAAAAGGTGTGAGCAGGTTGCTGCTGCCTGCTGCTGCCTCAGGGTGATGGGGAAGGAGGACTCTTGTGCAGGAAGTGTGGATATGGGAAGATGCTGTTAGAAGAGTGGGTGGTGTTTCAGGTGGAGAAACAGCGAGTAGCCCTCTCTGGGATAACACAGAACGAATCCAGCTATCAAGATCACTCTGCACAAGTGCATCTCCACAAATTCCTTCAAACAGCACTAGTGATTAAATGCCTTGTTTCTAGTATCACAATCCTATGTTATTTAATTTCCCGTCTTCCCACTTCAGGTGTAAGCACATCCCCTCCCTCCCTGTCGATGCCCTGCTACATGCACAACTCCAGCCACTCTGCCATGCAACCACACATACAAGATCACAAGGATGGAGCTACCAGTCTGGCACGCCTCTTCCAAACCTGCACATTCCTTCTTTATGTACTCAATTCTTTGACATGATATTGCTTAAGCACTTTCAGTGCTTTGCCTGAATCCTGTAAACAGGAAGATCCTTTAAATATGAAGAAGAGGTATTAGCTTTTTCTCTACTAATAGACCATTAATAACTTTTACTGGCAGTTTCCTGTTCCTCTCAAGTAAATTTTTCAGGTTAAGTTTACTTTACTACAGCTATGCAAAATTATGAGGTAATTTTCCACCAATGCATACAAACTTATCTAGATACACAGATATATGAAGTATTAGACAGAAGGGACACAGCATCAGAATTTATATTAAATTTTAGTTAGTAACTTGATTAACCCAAGAGAGCATGTGTTGGACATGGACAATCAAGAGGAAAATGTATTTGATGGTCAGATTCTGCACACTCACTGGGCCCATGCTAATCTCATTACTCCTAGGCAGAATGGTACTCTGGCCAAATGCATAACTCTGCTTTCAAAACAAAGGCAAATTCTAAAGCCAACCTGCTTGTAAGACAGACTCACAAAGCTAATTCCCCAGAGAGTCTGAAGTGAGGTGCCCATCTGCTCCTCTCCACTGGAGATACACTTCCACAATGATCAACAGCTGCTAGAAAAACTTTGAGAGACAGTAACTGAGAACAACATAAATTAAGACAAGTGATATCAGAAAAGTCACTACAAAACCTCATACATTTCTGATAAACCAAAGGGCCTGCCCGAGATGTAAAGACCCTCTCCAGCTAGTGGCCCCATAATGGCACCCTAATCCCCCATGATCCACAGCTCCAGGGAATATTTTCTACCCTGCAGGAAAATTATCCATCTCTAAGAGCTGCAGGATGCTAGACAGATGGGAATTAAGGCCACACACTAAAGACATTGAGTTTTGTGTGGCTATCTTTCTTGTTTGTCAGTACAACTGTTATGCCAAACAGGGGGATATGGCCTCAGCTGTCAGGAAGGGGAGAGTCCCTACAGGAGGTGTCTGGAAACAGCTGGGAAACCTCTCCACACTTTCTACCCCATGATAAATCAGCAATAAAACAACACTTTGTAAACGAAGCAAATACCTGGATTTAGTGTGGGCTTTCTTTCCAGTGACCCATGCAGTGTTGTACAATGATGGGAAAGTGCCACAGTGCTCATTTTACATCAGGGGAACAGGCAGTACTTCTAATGGCAGTAATGGAAACTAAATCCAAAGCTGCAACACTGGCTCCACGGTTATCTCAGGAGTTTTACCATTAATATAATTGAAGCCAAAATTCCTTTTCCTTAGCTCATCTGAGTCCTCCACATTCCTTTCAGTCTCTTTTTTTGGTATTAATTTGCTGTAGCTTTTTAAGGGGTGGAAAGCACTGTTCCCTTGGATTCCTCTTAGCAGTACCTGTATCTTTTTTCCAAAAATACTCACTATATACCAGGGAAACAAAGACCACTTTTGCACTTCTTAATTCAGGAGTCCAAAGGTGGATATCAAGAAAGATGAAGACTTTGGGAAGCTGAGAAAAGAAAAAAAGCCTGAATTTCAGAACAATAACCTGCAAAAATTAATTGCTTTTGCTTGTATTTAAACTGGCAATATGCATGTACACAATGCAAACCTTCTCCATGATATCCCCAGAACACACTTTCTCCTGGATCCACTGGAGTCAATTCTAGGTGCACAGAGCACAAAGATAACCCAATGCCTGTAATCATTCATGTTGAGGCCTCTGAAGTGAGGCACATGGCAACATCAGCATCATTATGCCCTGATCACGATGCAGCACCTCTACTGTTATTTTCTGTCTTATAAAATACTCATTATATTTTTCTACCCTATCACTAATTTCTGCTGGAAGTTCTCTCCCATGGTTGACTCTCTCACCTTGTCTTTCATCCCCCTCAAAATCTGCCCATGACTTTCTGTTCTCACCACGTTAACAATTCTGCCTTCATGTTTTCAAACACTGCAGTCCCAGTGCCAAGCCCCCCTTCAGCTCCAAGGACCCCCGAATTCCTGCCCCCTGGCACTCTGATCCTTTCTGAAGTCATTCTGTTTGTTTAACATCCTTAACATTCACAGAAAAGCCATGGGAATATGGGCTTTTCCAGAAGCTCCAGAAGGATTTGGCTCACTGAGATTATACACCTCCAGCAGAAACCAGCTCATGGATTCAGGCACAGTGCCAGAACACTAAACCTGGTATGTGGATAAAAAGTATTTCTTGAATTAGTGTCACAGAAGGACACCGACTTCTCCTATCACCACAGACAACCAGAACATGCTCTCTCCTTACTCCAAACTCAAAACCCAAACAAGCAAAAAAACTCAACCCAACCAAAATCAAACTAAAGCAGATCTTTGACAAGTCAAGAACTGTTCTCAAAAACATCTATGCCCCTAAAGGTAATACCATACCTTTGAGCAACATCGAGCCACATCATATCACCAGGAGCTAATTAATCTCCAGTCACCACAGTGCTTTAAAGAAGGTTGCAGGGAACAATCCTTACAGAAGGAAGCCCTGCTCCATACCTGGCCAGGACTTAGGGCAGGGCCATCACTTGGAAAAGAAGCAGTATTCACCACCACCTCTCATCATGGGCAGAGGAGTAAAGCAACTCAATTTGGCTGATGCCAGGATGCACATGTGATGATGGCTTGATCTGCCTGCATCCAGCATCATATGTCATCAAATACAGTCAGCATGCTACAGACTTTTTAAAAGCCACAATGAGGACACTGCATGTTCTGCCATGATAGATGGCTCTAAACAAGCTCATACATAAAATTAGAAGCCATCTGTAGAACTGCAGTTTCCATTCTCCCATGGAATTAAAAGGAGGATGATTATTATAGCAGCAATTGTTAGGGCTGCTATATCAAAAGGTCAATGTGCAATTACCTACACCCCTCAATACATACATACAGAACAAACAGCAAACCATTTCCATTTCAAGAGCTTGTAACTCCTCCAGATATGTCATGTAGTATACAAATCTGAGCCCAAGAGCACTCACTCGTCATAGTAAAACTAGAAGGTCTATTTGTAGGTATATTTGAAGTTGAGAAGGGCTTATAAAACCTAGGTACATTTTCATGTCAGCTTGTTCCACACACTTCAGCAAAACAGGTTTTATTTTTTTTACTGAGAAATTTTGCACCCTATTAACCTTTTCTCTATTGTATCAGGAACATAAGCACAGCAACATTATTCGCTTGTGCAGACTTTGAACAGGGACTGATTCTTGTCATTGATCCTTTCATCCTCAGTACATTTGTAGAATGTAACCAACTTACAAACCACATTCCTACAGGACTGAAGTGTCTACCCATAGTAAAAGGTGAACTACTTTACTGTAACAAAAACTTTAAACTTGCATTGTCCCTTTAACATTGCAAAAGCTTCTTCTGAAATCAAAGCCATAATATCTACTGGTTTCAAGACATTTTTAAAATTACTATATGTTTTGTGATTGTGATCGGAAAAAACTAAATTATTTTATTTCACACAAGAGCTTCAACTTCTAAAAATATTATTTATGATGAAATGATAAACTAGCTCAATAAGATGCTCCACTACAATGTCCCACAAGAGTATCACTGAAATTCTGGGTGATGAACACTGTAATATTGAACACTGTATAAGACTGAAGGAAAAAATATGAGGGAATCTTCAGTGCATTAAAAGCAATTACCAACTAAACTAAGATGAATGATGTGACAAAGTACAACACAGGAATGATTTTCCTTGCTTGCACTCCTTCATCTACTTTCAAGTTCCAAACAGAAATCTAACTTGGAGCTTCTGAATTTCATGACCTTCCACTGTAATTTGTTTAGTTCACAACAAAACCTTGCAGATAAATTTATCAGTATAGTTATTTTGATGGCATAAAACTAATCTGATCTGTTGCAATTCATTCTGTTTCAAAGCAACAATACACCACAGATCAGACACTGACATTATCTCTACCTAAAATGTACATTTACTCTTGACACCAAACATGGTATTTATTTTTAAAGGGCAGTTGTAGTTAGGTCACTATACAAAACTACAAGAAAAGAAATCTCCAGTGTTTCAACAGCATCACACAGCTTGGTGTCAACGGCAAACTTTCTGAGAGTGCACTAAATCCCACTGTCTCCTCTTGGACACTGAGCCACTAACCATAACTCTTTGAATGTAACCAACCAGAAAATCCTTTTTAAAGCAGCCATACTCCTCTTCCACTCTACTTATGCAGACATAGTATTTACTACCTTCAAACTTCCTCTGGGCTACCTAGATTTGCCATCTGCATAGGACTTCACAGCAAACTATTACAGAACTACTGCTCCCTCATAATTATCAGCTTAAGAAGAGAAAGGGGAACTCATATCAGGAACTCAAGCCTCTAAGTTTTTAATGAGGAAGGAGAAAGAACCTAGGAAATTAATGTGGAACTGTATTTTGATTTCCAGTTTATGTCCCGCATCTTTTGCCTCATAATGACTGTTTCTACGCTAAAAGGGAAGATACAAAGGCCTCACCTCAGTTACAGTCTACTGCCTAAATGCATTAGGGATAATTTGTATGAAGTGTCAAAAAATATGGCAAAAGCTAGGCCAATTAAAAAAAAAAACAACGTATCTAAATAGCATGGTTATGTTAAGGATAAAAGAAAAATGTATTGTGGTTGAAGTCTGGCATGTGTTCTGGAATGTAAAACAGAACACACTTGCAGAGGAGACATTGGCAGAGTCTCAGTTATAACACACAGTTATTTCCACTATAACATAATTCAGATATTTCAAAAATTCCAAATATTTATACTTTCTGTACAATCACAATACTTTTGAAAATTCACTGTGTTTGAGCAGTGCATTTGTGGGGCTGAAGGACAGGACATTGCAGGCAGAAACGACGTTCATCGGCCACGAAGCAGAGGGATGCCTCTGCCTGAGGCAATGACACAGTTCTAAAACACATTTTTACATGCAGCTATAGAACTTCAGACTCCAATAAGAGAGTCAGCTTTTACTACCTTATGTTTAGAACAGCTTTGTCAAAAGGTGTTAAGTACCCTAGTCTTTAGCTTCGGAGTAGAAATTCTTGAATAGTAGGTGCAATTTCTTGATCACAGCTAACCATTGAAGTAGTATTAAATTTTAGTACAAAAATGGTAAGGAACTTGTGAGTATTTCCTATTTAAAAATGGGACCAAAGAACCTTGAGGCAAACAAAACAATGATAACATCTCTACCTATTCCTATTAAAAGACTAAAATTAAAACCATTTAAGCATTTAATTCTTTAACAATGAAAATCTTACTCAAAAAAAGGAAAGAAAATGGAATATATTTAAAATTTATTCACTTTGCACTAGATGAAATGCAGAGGAAAGTTGTATCTCTACCTCTGAAACCAGCAGGCTTTAAATATGACTGTGCTTTGTTTTCTTTCCATGCAAGGCAGTATCTAAATCATTGCCCCACACCACCCACACAGCCATACTCTTACACCCTTGCCAGAACCCAGCTTTGTTCTTCTCATCTCAAAGACAGTGAAGGCTAAACCTTAGTCCTATGAAATCAAGCTGAAGCTTCCCTTGCTGTCACTAGAGTACCAGAAATACACAGTGGATGGTTCACACCACACACCAGAGATACTGATGCTACGACTGGATGGACCCCCTTACTGAGGTGGATA
This sequence comes from Irena cyanogastra, assembly GCA_013397155.1. NCBI lineage: Eukaryota > Metazoa > Chordata > Aves > Passeriformes > Irenidae > Irena > Irena cyanogastra. The sequence goes on from VWZV01007745.1 coordinate 157,659, forward strand.
GCTCTTTCCATTGACAGTGGAGAAAGACTGATGAAGCCTTCCCTAGGTCTGATGAGTAATTTGAAAATCTCTCAAACCAGATGGATACCAGTCTGAGCAGGAAAGAGATCCGGCACTTGTCATAAAGGAACATCAGAACACAGCAGTCACCCGAGGCTGGCTGGTGGAAGGCCCAGGACAGTGACTGGGCTACCCTTCCTGGGGCAAGTACCAGCCCTACTGGGGCATTTACGGCTCTGACTTCTCAAAAACAGTGGCTGTTCAGCACAACTCCATAACAACTTAAGGGAAGCCATAGAAGGAGGTGGGGTACAACAGACACTCAATAAAAAGGTGTGTACAATCCTTAAAAAAACCCAACCCTTACACCTCAAGTCAGTTTCATCATTCCCTGATTATTCAAAATCATTTTACCATCTGTCCTCTTTGCAACCTGTTTTCCCCTCCCACATGCTAATATATAACTGAACAATGGACCATGACCCCCTTGATGCTACTGACACCAATTTCTTTGGAGCCTAGGTAATGATGTCAATGGCATCAACACAATCCTGCAGTTTCTTGTGTTGCTCCTTCCAAATAACCTTCATTGACATCATGTCAGTGAGGCCACTGTGAGGCCACAGTGAGGCCACTCCTTCTAGTAGGAGTTGTTCATACAAATAAAGGTCACTTCCTTGACCCCAAATGCAAAAGACATCTACAAGAGTAGCACAAAAATTTCAGCTGTCTGAGGCTGCGAGAGCCCTATGATTATTTTATTAGAAGACTGCAAAGTGCAGTTGGCATCAGTGACAACTTGCTCATATCTGACAATATACTGTATAGAGTGTTTAGCTCTATATATTTAAGCAAGAGAAACTCAAGACACGCTATGAACCCCAATTACTCACTAAGATGTGAAGAATCTCTCATCTCATGAACATAAAAAGAAACAACAGTTGTAACACATATTCCTCTGAAAACAAGCCATGGTTGTTTGTAAAGCTTTTGAATTGTCTGGCAAGTCCTTTCTGCCTACTGACAGGCTGTTGTAATTGCTGCCTCTTAGCTAAAGTGAACCTTCAGCCTCATGACTGCCCTTGTCCCTGACCCTCACTTTCATCTTTTATATTGACTTAGATACAATCTGGGCCTAACACATTTTGGCAAAGTACCACAACTTGATACTGTTTTGCTTTTGACAGGCTTCTCCTAACTCTGGCCGCTTCTGTGGTTTCATGCGCTGCAACGATCTGGTATTATCTCGGGACTGAAATGTGCAAATGGTATGCTGCTTGTAAAAAAAAAATCCCCAAAAGCCTCCTTCAGGCCAAAGGAAATTCACTGCCTGCCCTTGAGCTGAGCTCTCCTCATTCCTGGTCTCACTGGGCTTGAGTCTGGAGGCAGAGATTGGCTGCAGGTCAGAGCTGAGGCTGCCAGCCCCCAGCAAGGCTCAGGTCTGGCACAGACCCCAGCGTAGACCTCAGCAGCAGGTGTGACAGCTGGGACCGATGACAAGAGGTGGAAAGCTGGAGCTGTCAGAGCAACTCCAATGCAAAAGCTGGCAGTTCTGCTGTTAAACAAGATTTGAAACAGATATTTTGGCCACTCTTTGCTTATAGGTTTGGAAACAGAAAGATCGTCAATAAAGTTTCTCAACAAGAAAAGCCACAATGAAATCAACACTGCAATAGAGAGGAATGCAGGCATTTACAATGATCCAGGATTTCTAAGTAAAAAATTCCAGAAAAAGAAGGCAAAGCTGACACTTACTTGGTTGCTGATGCTTTCCAAACAGAAAAATTGAACTGGCTTCTTTATGCCATGCAATGATCTCTGGCCCAAAAGTCTCCCAGAGGGGAATGGACCACTCTTGCCCTTTTCCCGCTTTGAGTCCAAGATACTTACCAGCTTGAACCCACATAGGTAGTTTTCTCTCCTCTCTCACTGTAAGTAGTAGAAAATAAATGCATGTTATGTTACCCGAGGTGAGGTTCATCCAAGTACAGCCATCTAAAGCCAAGGTATCTCTGTCACCTCAAGGCTCTTTCTGTACCTGGTCAAGAGAGGCTGCCGTGGAAAGCAGCTCAACCTCCATACATGTTCTAAGGAACAGGAGGCATTCACTTTTAAATGGACAAAACTGGATAACAAATTCCCACTAGACTACGTGTAGCATTTTTCAGGTACCTCCTTTCCTACAAAAGAATAAGACAATTGTGAGGAGTGAAATGGTTGCTAAAATAATGATAATGGTCTGCATCAGTTCAGGGTAATCCCAGCTTCATATGAGGTCAGGAATTTCTGTAGCAATGAATGGGAGCTCTCTGGATTTCACAGTGGGGTCTATGGTCTGTGTTACAAAGCTACCAAGCTGTTTGTGTGTCACAGGATTGCTCTCCTAGCCCTACTGCAGTGCGTTTTTGGAACCTCTATGCTGGCAGGAGAGCATACACAGACTGTCTGGGACAAGAATCATCTGCTATAAGTTGCTGCGTTTAAATGTTGGAAGGCAGCTGGCTTCAGCTCTTTCATGACAAGCAAAGTGATGAAGAAGAGAGACAGAGTGGAAATGCACTACTTTAGATGTTCCTTGCAGCCTCACTCCTCTGCTCCCTTGGTCCTCATTAAATATTTGCTCAATCCATCAAATTTATTCAACTATTGTTTTCCCAGCTTGGCTTTTTTGCAGGGACTCTGACAACACAACCATTCCTGATGAACATCTGGTATCCTCAGCAAAGTACTGCAGAAGAAAGAATCACACATAGTACAAAAGAAAAGAACAAAAATTGGCAAAAGACATGGCTTCATCTGAACTGTAGACCACAAGATTCAGAACCTCTCTTTTCCATGAATGGAAATGAAGAAGACAGGCTAAAATGGTACCCTGAATGAGCACTACCATGCAGACTCTTTTGTAGAATACATACACTTTGAGAGCAGATTTTATGTACCATAATAAGAAGTGAGCTAGAGTTGATACATGATCCCTGAAACAGGGATTTAAAGCCTCATAAAGGATAGCAAAGGCTACAATGAAGAGCAGATCTAAATAAAAAACTCTAACTGATTAAAATCAGAAATCACTAGTAAATGAACTAGGAAGAGTCACTGGAAAGCTGTCTGGCAGAAAAGAACCTGATAGTGTTAGCTGACAGCAGCTGAGCATGAGCCAGCAATGTGCCAAGCAGGTGACCAACAAGGCCAATGGCATCTTGGCCTGGATCAGCAGGAGCAGGGCAGTGACCGTCCCCCTGTACTTGGCACTTGTGAAGCCAAACCTCAAATCCTGTGTTCAGTTCTGGGCCCCTCACTGCAAGAAGGACCTTGAGGGGCTGGAGAGTGTCCAGAGAAGGGCAATGGAGCTGGGGAAGGGTCTGGAGCACAAGTGCTGTGAGGAGCAGCTGAGGGAGCTGGGGGCGTTTATCCTGGAGAAAAGGAGGCTCAGGGGGGACCTTGTCTAAAAGCAGGTTCTAGCGAGGTCAGGGTTGGTCCCTCGTCCCAGGCAACAAGTGAAAAGATGACAGGAAATGGTGCCAAGTTTCCCCAGGGGAGGTGTAAACTAGGGATTAATACAAATTTCCTTGCTGAAAGGGCCGGCAAGCATTGGAACAGGATAGCCAAGGAAGCAGTGGAATCACTGCCCATGGAAATATTTGGAAGACTTCTACATGTGGCACTCAGGGACATGGTTTAATGGTGGACTTGGTAGTGCTGGGTAAATGGTTGGACTTGATGACATTAGAGATCTTTTCCAATCTAAAGGGTTCTGTGCTTCTGTGGATGGGTGCTTAGGCTTCTCAAGCCTCTGCACAAGCTTCAGCTGTCTCTCACCTAAGAACTAGATGGAACATGGCACTCCCGGTCCCTCCTGTCCAACAACAGGTGGGTAAGAGTCAATTAAGAAAGGAGCAAGGAGAACGTAAACACTGTATTTTTAAAATATTCTATTGCATTTGAATTCACCTGTCTCTAATAACCCTATTTAAACTCAAAATGAAAACAATTATGTCTATTAAAACACATAAAATTGTTTTACTTACACTGGATAATTGAAATAATACGTGCTTGTTGTTAAAGTTTCAAAACAAGTCAAATATCTAAAGTGGTTTATTAGTAACAAGTTAAATGGAAGGCAGTGGTTAAGCACCTAGAATACAAAGTGCTGAAACTGATTCTGACAGCACTAGTCTCTTCTGCAAATACAGATAATGTATCTTTCTTGACAGTTTATTTAAGTATTTTTGGTTCACTGAATAATTCATTGAAAGCTGAAACCAGCCAAGAGTTGAGGAAATAAGAACCAAAACAAAAAGCTTCAGAGACAGCTTGCTTTCTAATTTCACTTTGTGAATAAAAGCACAGGGTGAGAGGATGAGCACTGCAGTTCTGAAGCCTTGAATGCAGTCATTAGAAATAAACACATGAAGTCAATAATTAAAACGTTCTTTTGTTTAATTAATTACTTTGTTATAAATTATAAAACTTGTAGAAAAAATAGTGAAACATATACATCATATACTTTAATTGACTGAAGAAATAGTACTTAAATAAACCAGAAAAAGAAGGTGTTCAATACTGCTTCTTGCTCCCATAGAAGCAGATTCAAACCTGTAAATGATCACCATAACTAAGTGCAAAAAAGAACAAAATGAGGAAAGTCAATTTGAAGAATTCCTCTTTCAGAGATCATGTTGCTGAAGTATTTGCTTTCTGTTAAAATTCTTCAAACTGTGAATTTAAAATATCACAGGTCCTTTATCACTCTGAGAAGACAAATTTGCACTGCTTAATTTGTATCCAGAAGAAATGAAGGCAAAAAAGCTTCATCTGACACTCAGTCATGCAATCTTTTCTTAGCTCTGCTGTATTACAGCATATAAGAGCTAAAATACCATCACTGGTGAAGCTTTGAATGCTTCAGTGTAGCGAACAGCCTCCTGCACGCTTGTCCTTGAACAGCTCTGCAACAGCTTCCCCCAAATGCTGTGCTAGAAATGAAGGGCTGGCAGACTCCAGGAGTGCCTGGCCACTATCTGCAGAGATTCAATTGCTGGAAAGACTCTGAACAGTTTTCTTCAAAAAGACCACTTCTTAAAAACTTCAATATATAAATGAAGTTTGGTCATGTTTGGGCACAAGAAAAAGACTGCTATTGTGACAGACAAGAAAGTCTGCCTGAATTGCATGGTTTGGCACTAGAAAAATCCCAACCCCTTTCTGTACTGCAAGGAGAGAAACAGCAGCAAGAATTAGTCAGTGGTGGGTCACAAAAGCTAAAACAATGCTGGGCTGCTTTATTTCCACTAGCAGAAACCAGAGATTATTCAGCACCATACCTGTATAAACAACTATTTCAATGCTTCATGCCAAAAAAGTAAAACAAGAGGGTTTAGTTCACAGCATATGACTACAATACAACTTTGCTATTCCTGAGATGCTGGAGAGGAGAGGTACAGTGCCCACGCACCCCACCACTCTCCACATACTGAACTGCCCAGCTCCATTTTGGGGGTCAGAAGGAGGACATGAGGTTCATCAATCGACTCCAGCTGCCAGCGCAAAGGGAGTCACAACCCCAAAACTGGGGATCTTGGACAATCTAACTCCATCTGACTCCCCATGCTGCCACCACAGGCGGCCAGTATTTGGCAATTCTAGATACATGATACAGACCCCTCACGGCTCTCATGATCTCCAGTGTCACGATTGCTGCAATGCTACCCATGCGACACAGGAGGTCTGAACTCAAGGATCCTTAATTAATTCCCGAGTCCTCAGTGAGGAAACAGAAGCTGCTGAAGCATCTTGGCTTCCCAAGACAAAGCAGGAGTTAGCTGTTTTGTTTATTTTCTAGGCTTCTGCCAGGGTGGCCCTGTGTGGGGTGTCTTGAGCATAAGGAGTTGCACAAACACAAATAACATTCCTGGGCCTTTGAGAGTATTTCTGGTGGGTGTGGAGCCATGCCTCGACAACACCCAAGCTGCTCCGCCCAGCTGAACTTGAAAAAGCAGTATCTCCCAAGGTGAAGCTCTATCCTACAAGATCATCAATTATCTCATTGAGAATCATCAAGTTAAGGCAGGATTTAGTCACTGAGGTGGGAAAAAAGTTTTTTGGGGAGATGCTAGGAGATAGCACCGTGGATAATCAGTGCACCATTAAAAAAAAACAAAAAACCAAAACACTACAAAGCAAGCCAATCTGTAGCAGACCAGTCCTACGGAACAAGTATTCTACATCCAGGACCTAGAGAAATGTTAGAGTTCAAGAGGAATTGCTCTAAAAAGCCACAGGATTTACTAGAAGGTGTTAAATTTTCTGTTAGCATTTTGACCTATCACATACAAAATACTACAGGTATGCAGCTTTTGAGAGCATGCTCCCAATGTAACTTTTTTTTTCTTATTTTCTATTAAAGATTTCATGAGCTTTCAGCAAGCATTTTATTCCTATAGAATTTATTTGAGATCCTTGTCTGTTAGTCCAGTGGTGGTACAAAAGCGCTTGAAAGGTCTCTCAATGACATTTTTCCCTCCACTGTTAGATTTTTGCAAAAGGTGGCACATTCTTCACAAACTGCTGGCTAGCTGCCCAGCACAGGACAGAGATGAAGCACCTGCCACCTCCCCTCCTCTTTCTTTTCCTCCCTCCCATTAAGGGTTAGAGAAAGGGGAATCTTCCATCCTGAAGAACATGAGCTGGGCATGCTATCACGAATGGCTGCTGTGGGAAGACAGGCAGGAAGATCTCCTATGAACAATCAAAAGGAACCAGTAAAGTCCTCAAACAAAAGGGACTTCCACCCAAAAAGTGAACAACATGCAAAGACCTTGAAAATTTGCATTTAGGGCTTCTGAGCATTTCTGAGTAATGCTGGCAGACCTGGGAAGATGTTGTACTGCAAAGTTGATGCTGCTGCACTTTTAAGGTCCCTCTCCTGCCAGAGGGACCCATTACTGCACAAAGATCTGCACCAGCTCTGCAAGAAACACAGTCACAGTGGGTTTAAGAGAGAATGCTGCCTCCTCCCTGCTTCTTTCTCTTGTGAAAGCTAAGAAACCAGTCCAGCATTCAAACAGTACCAAACACACACCCCTCCTCCTCAACTTGGCATTAAAAAGAAGCAACAGAAACCACTCAGATCCCAGTGGATATTAATTTTCACCTTATATACTATTGCTATCCACCATTTGAAATACAACTGGGTGTGTATTAAAAAATACTTCACATGCGATTAAGTTTCTCTTTCTTAATTAGCAGGAGTAAGTGTGTTTAGGAGGTTTAACTAAAACTAACTGAAATAATTGGCTGGCAGTTTTAAGAATTAAATGCTTTTCTATTCCTAGGTTGAAAATGGGAGAGCATGTTAGCAACATAGAGGGTGTGGGGAAGGTCAGACACTTCACTGAATATAACTTCACTTCAGTCTCTTTCCAAGAAGCGAGTAAAAGTGCCACAAACGCCTTTTTCTGCCAAAAGAAAGCAGGCCAAGAACTGGTTGGGTTGAACTTAAAATGGATATTCCTCTGCTTTCCTATAGCCAAGGAATGTCATGTAAAGAAGCCAATCACTCCAGTCACGCACAATTTGGTAAAGGAGAAGGGGAAAAAGGATGGTCACCACGTGCCCATGCTCAGCCAGGTACTCTGAGCCACACTCTGCAAAACCTCTTACCCTCTGCACAAGAAAACGGATATTGTGCAATACAAGCAGAACATTTACAGACAGTAAAATCAAATAGATTCTGCTAATGACACTGGTTCAGGAGAAGGCTGCACAATCGGAGGACCTTACTAGGTATCAGAGAACCCACACTGGCTCTCATCATAAATGCTGAAAACCCTAAAGAAACCAAATCTTTATTGGTTCACTGCTCATAAAACTACTTATTGTCATTCAGGAAAGCATTTTGTTAAATGCTTAGCACCCAAAACCTACTTCACCTGTCATCTCTGTATGTCTTCAACCACTCTTAATACACTGTCCACAGCTTAAACAGCAGTACCGCCCTCATGTGCTAAAACTGGAGACCAGTGTGCTAGTTCTGCATGCCAGAAGAGACTAGGAAACAAAACTACTCAGAATATCTTCCTATTAGCAAGGGTCAGTTTATCAGTACACAACATGCTCATTTTCCATAAATACACAATGGTGTTAATTTCAAAGAAATAGAAACACCCAACATGGTGGGAAGAGTTCATCTGGGAGCAAACAGATGTAAACTTGGCACAGACAAATCACGACCAGAATGGTAGGAAGGCTGCTAAGCAGCTTTATTACAGCCCCCAAGTAGTATCAGCAGTAGCAAAGAATATACTATTTTTAAGATGGGAGTTCACTGGACCTGTATACAGAGACTTGGACTGAGGCAACCCTTTCAACTGCAGTGTCAGCAAAAAAAGGGACAAAGGTGAAGTATTGGCATAAATGAAGTACGTAAATTTTACAAAGGATTTCATAGAAAGTGTGAAGAGCAGGAAATTACCTTAGGAATACTGCCTAGCAGGAAGACAAATGCAGCTTTGTTAATGGGCAAAACCTTATACCCCGGAAAAATCAGTTTAATACAGCATAATAAAAAAGGTATGAGAAGAGAAAGACAACCTGTGGGTTGTCTGATGTGGTACTTACCCCTTCTGAAGGATACAAAGCGGAATGAGCTGCACAGGAAAATGAAGGACAGAAATAGTTCAGTTGAAGAATGGGAGAGGGCAATAAAGATGAGGAAACTCCAGGCATAAGGCAAAACAAGTCTCTGAAAGTGGACTACTGCTTAGGGTACAGAGACCACAGGCTTGCGAAACGTGAAGGACACTGAGTAATCTACTCCCAGGATTTAACACTTTTAAATTTGTTGCTGTATCTGAGACACAACTCTCAGCATTTTTAAGATCAAGCCAGAAAGGAGGAGGAAAAAGCCACCTAACAACCGTGAACCTCATGAAGACGTCAAGTGAAAAGATGGAGAGCTTCAGGAAGACAAAGGAGCACCTTAACTTTACTTTTAATGCATGTTGAAAGCCTTCAATTTGCAGATTCAAATTTAGATATGAAATGTTATTATTCTCTTCAGTTCCTTCATTCTGAACTAGCCTTTCCCCCAGTGGACAGCTATTCAGTCCAAGAGAGGACTGATGCTGAAATCCTTTGGTACTGATCACTTCCAAGTGAATTTTTTCAGTGTGTCAACAGATAATAACCAGATGAGAGAAAAACCAGCCACAGCTTGTCCAAACCATTATCTCCAACATATTACACACATCTGCCTTTGCTTTTCTGTTTAATCTAAGCGCAATAATAGGAGCCAAGAAGGAACTCTGATGAAACAGGTCAAATCAGTCATTCAGTCTGATAACTCTCTACTGATAGTGCTTGTGCCAAGTTCCTCAAAGGGCAACTTAAAACAACAACAGGCATAAGCAATTCTGTAATACTAGATAAAAAAGGAAAACATCTTTTGGTTCATGGCTTTTTTATTTTTTTAATTCTATTTGGACTCCTAGCCCTATAAACACTCAGTTAATTTAATGACAGTTTCTATTCAATTACATTCAGGGTCCAGTACTGAACTTTGGAAACAAAGATAGTAATATCATTATCTTCCAGGGAACATGGTCAAGTCCAGAAGTGTCCTAGCATTGCTCAAAATATATTAAACCATTTGTCTCACATTAGATGCAATCAAATATCCTTCAGAAATATTCTGAATCAAGCCTTCTACCACATGAACTTTTGTGAGTGAATTTATTGAGTAAATAAATCCTTATGAGACCTCTACAGAATTACTGTTTTTCATTTAACTTGGGTTCCATCATATTCCCAAAGAGGATCAAAGAAAGAATCCCATCTTAGCTTTTCTGTATTGTGCTATTTATACATCCTCTCACTTCTGCATTTTTATTTACTAGCTCTTTTATTATTATTACACACAATATTTTTCTTTTTGGTGCAGTTCATTTAACCAAATAAAAGCAGTAAGACAAAAAAAGCAACACTCGAAGTCCCCACTGAATGTTTCTATGTATCAGCTTTTCAAACTTAACTTTGAGAAGACAACTAGTTAATTGTTGTACTGTTTAAACTACAAATTATTTGTGGAGACAAACATCCAAGTTGCAAATAGTTTTTTTAACATGAGTAGTTGAAAGAAAATAATGTAAAGGGCTGGGTAAGAACTGGCTGAGTCTTTTCTTGAAAAGAAAGAAATGGACCATGCTGAGTTATGAAATTTTAGTTGTGTTGTCAGTTCAGTATGTGTGAACCAGAAACAGTATTTGGATGGTCAGAGAATACTCAGTTTCTAGCTGCTATTTTGGTTTCAGAGCCATTGCACAATGCTAAACAAACCTTGTAGACTTGTGGTGTTCCTAACACAACATAAATCTCAGTCTAATATGCAAAATGTAATTTACCTCTCTACTACTTCTTCCATGCAAACAGCCATTTATTACATTATGCGTATATTCTACTTTTAGATAGGAATTATACATTAACTACCTTTACTGGCAAGTTTAGATATACAACCTTATGTTCATTCTTAATGGAACAGAACCTCTCCAGGCTCTTGCTTTCATTAACTTCTTTCAATTATTACAATTTTAAAGAGATATTAATTTTCTCTGCTTCAAAAACAAGAGAAATTCCCTACCTTCTATGACTCTGACTTTGTTCCTTTATGTGTTTAAATTCTAGTATCTGAAATACTCTGAGAAGGAAAGGTATGTCTGGATGGGGATTTCTGAAAGCTCCCAATACTCTATTCTCATTGAAGTCACTGCCAGTTTATTCCACACTCCTGTGAGATGAGAGCTTAGGCAGCACTGAAGCCTGATTTCATGTTGTAATGTTTCCATAAATGGACTTTTAGGTATACACAAAATCTATTTTTAATCCATAAGCCTCAATAACATCACCAGTGTGAATTTGCTCTATGCCTATATTCCCACCTGTGGGTTTCCCTAATAACTGTTGAACCTGTTGGCTAAATTGAGGATAAAGCCTCAAAGGTATTTCTGTTCTGTAAGCTTTCTGAAACTAGCAGGAAAACAGAGAGGAGAGAGACTGTATTAATATCTCCCAGGGAGCTGGGAAGAGCCTCATCCTTACTGCTCAGCAGTCAATCCAGAGGGAGAACATTATGGTATGCCTTAACACTGGGTAGAGTTTAGAATGCAGCTCACATTCGCAAAAACACAGAATCACAGAATAAACTGAGTTGGAAGGGACCTACCAAGATCAAGGAGTCCAACTCCCAGCCCTGCATAGGACCAAGAGCCACAGCATGTGCCTGAGAGTATTGTCCAAACACTTGTTGAACTCTGTAAGGCAGCCTACCAACGAGGTAAAAAGCCTTAAGTTTGCAATACTCCAAATGTACAAAGAATTACACCTAATGTGAATGAAATGAACTATGTTTAAGCCTTAACACAGTAAGATTTAGACATTTTACATCTGCGTTTAGATAATTTAAGGAAGAAAATGCTAAAACAAATTCTAAATATATTTGAGATTAGTTATTTTTTCTTTGCTTTCCTATCTTCTGATCAACAAGGGAAAACCGTATCTTACAACATGTGAGCTGCTGATAGCTACCAAGTATCTTCCACTACACAGTCTGAGGTGCAGCAACACATGTAGGAGTCAATGACTTCACACACTACAGCTGCTCCAGGGAAGAGATCTACAAGTGCAGATCTTTCAGTCAGCACTATGCCTGAGTGAGTTTGGTCAGGATGAGTTAAGAGAGGGAAAGGGAAAAGAGCAGTTGAGCAGTGAGACAAACATAACTGAGAAGATTCAGAAGGTAGAGAGGTACTGGGCTCAAAAAGTGTACATTCATGTTTGCACTTACATGTTTGTGCAACCCAAAGTATATTCCTATGAATGTTACTACAAGATTTATGATGTTCTTTGCAGTGTTCAATCAATCCCTTTTCCCTCCAGCACTTGCAACTCCACAGAAACCCCTGGCTCTATTTTTGTGGCTTTGTACCTTCAACCAGGTGTGGCCAAGAGCTGCTTCCTTACAAGCAGTGATTTTAGACCCCGCCAGAAACCTCTGATAAATTCATTCTCCATGAGTCATGCCATTATGAGGTCTAAACCAGCTGGCAGGGGTGAGACATATTAATCTCAGTTGACCTCTGTACACACAAAAAATTGCTAACATAAGATCGTGTGAAGTATATGCTGGCCTAAATCTATTTAATAACTGCCTGAGATCCCGGGGAAAAAAAAAGAGGAAGCCACATCTAATCCTAAATCTTCTTGTACTCCAACAGTAGTGTCAACCCTCCACATGTTATCCCAGAAACAGTGGTAGTGAACGTTTATTCTTTAAGTTCACATTTCGCAGAGTAATGGACTGTTATGACTTGCTAGTCAGAAAAAACAACTATAATGCCATTGCTCATCACTCTAAAGAAATCTTTAATCTTATCCTAAAGATGCAGCATTCTGAAGAGACCTAGAAGATCCAACCATGTTTCTCAGACAGTAATAAAAACTGAAATATTTTTAGGTACTTTTGTGAGCTTGCTGTGCTAGTGACCTACTTGCCCTAGACTTGCTCTGAGTTCCAAAAGGAAGACACATGCAGAAGGTAATTCATCCCACCTGAAGGCGGATATTTAAAACAAATGGGATGAGCCATTCTCCGCACGTGTCTTTCTCTCACTCTTAATTATAAGAGAAGCTTTGACAAGATGTCCCATTCAAACCACCAAAAACCTTTTTTAAATGAACTTTTTTTTTCTCTACCAGTTGCATTTCAGCCTCATTTAAAAGGTAAGGCAGACTGAATCTAAATGTAAATGTGTATGAATCCTTTAAGCACAAGGCAAACCAACACATAGATACAGATGGCTGTACACACATATACACATGCACATTTCAAAGGCCTGCAGCTGGGACCTGAGATGAAGTGACTGACTTCATGACAGAATTTCTGATCTATCATGGAGATAGACAGATGGATTGAATCACATCTGAGATTTCAGCTCAGTTCTAAAGGTACAGGTAGGAGACCTAGCTTTTTATCTTAATTTTATTCTGAACTTTAATTTTTACTTTTCGAGATTGCTTGTTTTAAAAGAATACTTAAAGAAACCACCATCAAGAACACACTGTCTGCAATTAAATATAATTTAGCACAAGATCAAGTAGTTCTGCTCCCTAGGAAGATGAGCTATGTTTAATAATATTTAAATCTATTTTGTCTCATCATACATATACTGTGCAGCCTGAATTTTATGATTTTTAAGATGTCAGAGAACATAATGAAGTTGTTTTGACTATGGTTTGTATTAAGCTCCATTTAGACAGAAATCCAAATTCAATTAAAATGTGCATATCTCAGCATTTTAAATAGTTCTTCGTTAAGAAAAACCACCTAATTGTATTGAAAGTATTAGAAAAAGAATTACCATAACATGTTTGACTTAGTAAACAAAGAAAATTTGCCTATTAATCAACTCCAACTGCTCCTATTCACCAACAGCAGCCATATTTCTGAAATTATTCATGGGCCCCAAAATAAAATGAAAATTTAAATCTTTTTGAAAGCATCTGTGCAGGTGTGTTCCTTTTTTTATTTTGGATGTTTTTCTCTGCAGTGCTGACTTCATACATTTCATTTTTACTTATGGACTGAAAGAGAAAACCAGCTGTTCTTTTTGTGATCTGTTTGGCCTAGGAGCTTTTTTAAACCCAAACTAACTTCTCACTTTTGAGTGAATGGAACAAAATGAAAAATGAATATTCATTTTACAACTGTCAGGTAAAATGAAAACAGGAACAATTAAAGCAAAATTTCTGTACAGTAGCAATTGAAGACTGCATATTTTGAAAAAAAAAAAAAGAGCAATTCTAGCACCATTATTCAATCTACTGTAAATGTGGTCCATACTGATATTTAATGAACTGCATCTCACTGTGCTATAGTTGCAAAACTTTAACTGACCTCAAAAGATAAAAATAGTTCTTCAATTCTGTACATAATTAAGAAAACAGCAATATTTCAAGTAGAATTTGACAGATTTCAATGAAAGCATTTTGCAGCTATCCAGTAACGTGTCTTATATTTTGCTAAGTATTACATTTTGCTCACATCTTCAAATAAGCTGCCATGATTTCAAATGGGTTTCTTTTTCAAGCTAGATAGCATGCATTTTTTATTAAGCATGTTTTTATTACACAATGGAGTCCTAGGTTAAAGAAAAATATCCATAATCACAAAGAAAGATCTGCAGATTTTATGGAGATTTGTGCGAAATAATCTCCAGAGTGTAGCAGCACCACCAGCATTCAGTCTGCAATGCAACAGATGTAAACAATACAGAAAAAGTAAACAGACCTTCAAAAAGCTACTAATTTCATCGAGACCATATGATATCAATTCTTCAAAACAACACAGGGTTAGAAGGATTTTCATTGAAATATAGACCAATATTATATCTTAAGGACAACACATTTAAGATTGTACTATTAAAGTTTCATGTCCAGATAACTCCAAAACTGTAGAAGCAAAAAAAGCATGACCAGATATTCAATGTCCATCAGAACAATAAACCATCCTGCATAGATTTTAAATAGCAGGTTGTAGGGCCTGTTAACAAAAATGTACCATTTTGATACCTGCATTCAGAGTTAGGTCCCAGCTACTGAGAGATCAGCATCAGCTTAAGACCATGCATACTACCAGGGATTGTGAAACGAAATGAATCTATAAAAACACTGCACTTATTCAAGAGAAATCCTAACTGTATGTGACATATACACTTTTTCACTGGCTGACGATGTCACTCAGTCCATCAGATATTCTTTGCAAAATAGAGGCAAACAGAAAGGGATTATTCTGAAATTGTTCCAGCAGGAAGAGCCGAAGGAAAAAAAATGTAAATGTTACAGCATAGAGACTGCATATTATCTTTGTAATGCTCTATGGAAACAGGTATTTGCACTAGAAGCAAGCAAGACTGCACGCTGTTTGATTACCTTTCCACAGACAGACGAGCTGCTGCGCACACAGGCATAGGAACCACCTCTCTTAGACAAACAGGATGTAGGAGAAGGTGGCAGAATATGGTTAAGGTCTTAAAACTAGATCCTTTAGAGCACCAGAAACCAGAGAGCTCCAGAAGATCACTAAGACTTCCACTTAACACCCTCAGCACTGGCATGATGAATGCAAGCCTGAATCATGTTGCAGCAGAGGATTTCTTCACGAGGAGCTGTCTGAGGGATTAATTTTTCAGTTTAGAAGTTACCAGAATATTCGTAAGGACAGAGACAGCAATCTAATCACTAAAGGATAATAAAAGAGTAACTCATAATTTGCATACTTCAAAACTATACAGAATCAGCTGCTGCCCCTGGAATTGACTGAGTGATCCTGATGGATTTATGAGACACAATGCTAGATACTGTATTCCTCAGTCAAATGTTTCTTTGCATACAGGACAGCATTCATACACCAAATCTAGAGGGGAGCACATATTAAGGCATTCACTCTCCTGTTTTCTGTAATGTTCCTTTCTCCTCTGTCAACCACAAGGGAGAAAAGCCATGATTGTTTTATACACAATTCCTTCTCTTCTCTACTAGAAGTCATATATGGATTCATAGAGTATGAATGTAAAGATACCTGTTAATACTGAAAAGACAGACCTCAAACCACAGTGGCAATACCAGTTTCATTATAGTTTGACTACTTTCAGCAAAGACATCTCAAAATTGACAAATTTGAGAAACTTATCAGTGTACTGGGGAAATTAGTGCTAATTAAGCTATCTGAGCACCTGAACTTTATCAACACAAAAACTGTAAAATAGATTAGCATTTTATTTACTGCTCATTATTAAGGGGTGAGTTGCAGCTGAAATCAACTACATTAATAAGGTCACAATTACAGCAAATTACTTTTTTGCAAACTGATCACACAATGCTTAAAATTACATTTCATTCCCCTGTCATGGGAACAAGGTGAAGATAGGATCTACACCTACTGTCCATTTTCCACAGGAAGTAAAAATGGCATGCATTGACAAAAAAATGCACAATATATATATATCTCAGATGAGGCACACATGGACGGTCTCTCCCGCACAGCTCAGTGAGGAATAGAGAGACTGAACACATCATTTGTTTTTCATAGAATCATATAACCATAAATTGGTTGGAAAGGACTTCTGAATGTCATCCAGTCACCCTGCAATGATCAGGGACATCTTTTTCTTAGCAAGAGCTTCAGTACCACATGGAGAAACTGTAAAAAGTCAAATCTGGCAATATATTAGATTGCTTGCTGACACAGGGCTAAGCTGGAGCTTCAGTCATACAGACACAGGGGGAAGGCAGGATGGAGCCCCATCCAGTGCACACTGAAACAAGAGGATGCCCTTCCACATTCACCAGCAAGACATGGAGCAGTTACTTCAGCAGAGAGTAAGGAGTTTTAGTACATTGTCCAACTTCTTCTGGCCTCTCTGCCTTACCAATCATTTACAACAACCCCCCTTCCTGCACTGCACTGGTACACCCAAGGGGAAGATTACCTGGGAAAGTGAGGCAGGGGTACACCCAAGGGGAAGATTATCTGGGAAAGTGAGGCAGCTTCTTCATCTTCGCTATGACACTCAGTACATGGTGATGCACCTGGCTGAACATGCATGATTTCACCCTTTACTCCTGCTGTGTCTGGCCCTACAATGCAGCTAACAAAAAACTCCAAAACATAAAAACCGTCACCACCACCACAACAACAAAAAAACTTCAAGATTTTTAGTTCATCTGTTTTCTTTATTTTGAACATTTAACAAGGCTGCATAGTCAACTCAACTTTGTACCTAATGAGATTTTGAATTTCTTTTTTTTTTAAAAGTATGTTTCAGGTTAAATGCACACGTTCAGTGATCTGACAGTGCTTTTTTTTTTAATATCCTGGCAAAAAACAAAATGGAAATGTCTCTGATGCTTTCTTTCTTTCTGGCTGCTTTTCTTTGCTTTATTTTAAAAGCAAATATTTAGTGAGAAGTTTGTGATAGCAGTGCTTTGTTTTGAATACAGTAAATGTGGGGATTTGACAGGTTCTAGAAATCTTCAGCTTAGAGTATTGCCAGTCTATTCTCAATTTTCTTTTTCTGAGCGTCAGTTGGCAGCATCAATCAGTCAGAATTTACCAGCTGTTTAACAGAAATGCTGTGCATATGTGTAGGAAAAACTGGACATTCCATGTGAAACTGTTCAGCAACCATTATGTGTAAGACCTCTTTGTTAGTGTCCATCATAAGCAAGCATAGTGTATCTCGCATGTCTTACGTAGCTCTCTGACAGAGGTTCAGCCTAGCCCCAGCGGGAGCCCCCTGGCTTTCTTCGAGTCAGCTCTTTCACCAGGCCCACTCATGCTCTGTGAAAAACTGCCAGCTGCTGCTGCACACACAGGAGCCTCTGTCAAAACCAATTTAGAGAACTGCCTGGTTTCACGTGCTGGCATTGGCTCCTCAATTTTATCTGGCAATTTTAAGCAATTTTTAACTGGAAAGAACATCAAGTCAGCAAGATAATGATAATACTGTGGAGTTCATAGTGGTTTGTCTCTTAAGAACAGACTTTGTTTTAGCCACAGTAAGTGTAAAATAATAAAAAAAAAATCTACAATACTGATTTATAATAAATAACTGAAGGAAATGGTTCTCTCTTACCATTGGAAACAGAAGGGAAAGAGAAGTTGCATTAGGTGACTAGGCTGGGTATCTCCCTAGAATGAAACAAGGCAGCTCACATTATTTTTGTTCTGCTTTGGCCAAGTACCTTTGAAGGTACCTTGAAATACCTTTCTGAAATTGATCTGCTATGAATTCATTGTCAAAACTGCAATGACATGTACTTAAATTTGCAATCACTCCACTGTAAAAGCATATATAGAAATACATTCTGTCTCACTTCTGATAAGAAAAATAGGTGACACTTTTTTCCCTTGCCTAAGGTAAGCTTTAAAAGCAATCTGCTTGACAAGGTTTAACTTTAGGCCCTGCAAGGTTTGGTGACGGCACAAAAGAGAGCAGGAGAATCAGGAAATGGCACAGTCATTGGAGAAAAATCCTGAGACAAGATCCCTGTACAAAAATAAAAGGGAGCTCCTGTGAGCCTTCAAAAATATCCTGCACACATTGATAAAAAAGTCTTTAAAGTCATTATTCAAAAAATTAAACTGAACTGACATATCGAGTCATTATGATTTCTTCTTCGTGACTTCCTCTACATCCTTATTCACTAGATGAAACCAAACCCAGGGAACAAAAGTGCAAAGTAACAAAACCAGAATAATAGCTTTCCCTGTCCTGTTTCAGGGTTTCTTTGGAGAAGAGACTGCTATTTTATCTCCCAGGCCACTAAAGTCATATTCAGGCAAGCATGTGAAAACCAAGATATTTGATTTTTATACAGGACATCACACTGCCATTTTGTGTAATTGTTGTTCCCCAAAACTGGCTATTCATGTGCCTTGTTATTTCACCTCATGTATGGCACATAGCTCTCAGTCGGCAAAAACAGTGGCAGCTCTGAGCAGGAAAGAAGACAGGAGGTAGGACAGCACAGACAGCAAGGCCACAGCATTTTAAGGATGGCTGCACCCTGGTAAGGATCTCCAGTCTTTGCCAACATGCAACCATGGCTGTGGGAGGCACTTCTGCCTCTCCAAACTGCCAAGGCCCAATCCTTACATTGAAACTAAAGGTATTTACATATAGTGATATTGCCTGCAGGAAAATATTGTCAAACGCATAAGCACTGCCCAGGAAAGGCTTACTGTGTGTGCTGTGACCAGTTAGGAGACTGGGGAAAGAGCAGGCTGAACAGCCATATGATCCATTTCTCATCCTCTTTTGCTTGCCAATGTGGGACCAACACAGGTATGGGATCAGTCCTCAGATGCATGCTAGAGTACACCATGAGCTTGCTCTGCAGTGTAAACAAGTTTATTTCTAGAGTGATGCTTGTTTCTATGTTGTCACATGGCCAAGACAATTGCTCATTTCTTAAGTCTGTTAGGAGGCAAGGCTGTATGTATGGAGATCAGGCTTTGCCATGCAGGTCCAAGAACAGACTCAAGACACCTTAACATTACTCAAGGGTTCTGCAAAGATGGTTGTCACTGCAGCCATTTCTCAGAGGCACCACTCAAGACACTCTGAGTATAATGTAAACAGGGTGTGCACTGGCAGAGAACTGACTCTGGAGGCTCAAACATTTGCATATGCTAATTATGTAACAGCAGACCACACACACAGCAGGAGCAGCCAGATCACTAATATATATGATAAAAGAATTTTATATTTTGCTTAAAATAAAAGTTTACTTTTCCAGTATCTTATAAATGACACGAACTGGTGAGAAATGCCTCTCGTATCAATAAGCTCTCCTGGGTGCCAAGTCTTAATTCCAAACAAAAATAAAACCAAGCCTATTCAGGTACAGAACAGTTTTCTTCCATTAGGAAGATGAAAAAAACCAAAAAATCCCTTTTCCCTTCTCAGAATTGCAAAGACATCTTACTAGAGTAGCAGTGATACATGCATACCTGGGATTTGGAAACCCCTGGTCACACCAAATGGCCAGCGACGAAGCAAACCAGCACCCCCCTGTGCGGACTGCCAAACATTCAGAAACCTAACAATGCAATGTGCGTGTGGCTAATGGAGCAAGGGAACAGGCTTACAACCTGATCCACAAACGGAAACAATGCCGCAACTTTGGGGCTTTCTATCAATTTCAAAGCAGCAAATTCCCTGTAGGCTTCAGCAAGGACGTCTCAAAGTCTTTTACTGACATCTGGATGTGTGAGTGAAATCACTCCTATCAGTGACTATCCCTGCTGTGGTATCATGATTAAGAAGCTGTGTTGGTCCATCTCCACAAAGAATGCCAAGGCATTATCACCACCTACTTGGTGTTCTCACTCAGCATTACTGCCACGGGTTTGCTGAGGCGAAAGATTTATCTTTCAAGAAAACTGGCTGAAAAATTAAGGGCAGAACAGTACATAAACAGTTTCTAGATTCCACAGGACTTCCAGTGATCAACATTCTGTGTATCTATTTTTATTCCTTCTCTCTAACCAGTCTGGGTCTCTGCTTCATCCTCAATCCAATTTTTCTGTGAGTCACATCAGGTTAGAAATACATTCAATTATGAGAAAAATCTCTTGCAACTGATGCAAAAAGAAACAATAACATAAACCCCCACATATTACATTTGGAGCCTCTTTAAAAAACAAACAGAAACAATGCAAGACACTGAAAAATACTGAAAGGTTTCCTTACAGATTTGTTTAGAAATGTACTGCAGCTGAAGTCACTTGTAGGATATCCTGTGGGTGACACAAAAGGTAGTCAGTATAGGAGAAAAAGAAACTGGACATTTGAATACAAGGCTTTGTTCTGTATTTTTGTTACACAGTCTGTAAGTATATCAGTTACCCCTCCATCTCTATCAGTACAAAGCATTTGTCTGGCTTGCGTCAGTGTATGGACACTAACTGAACATCCTAACTTTGAGTACTGTACACAAGCCTCTCACTACAACAAAGAAAATGAGGTGCTGAGACACATGCAAAGAGAAACAAAGCTCAGGAAGGGTTTGGAGCACAAGTCTGATGAGGAGTGGCCAAGGGAACTGGGGATGTTCAGCCTGGAGAAGAGGAAGCTCAGGGGGACCTTATCACTCTCCAACTCCCAGAAAGAAGGGTTCAGCCAGGTGGGGCTTGATGACCCAAGTAACCAGCAATAGGACAAGAGCAAGTGTCATTAAGCAACACCAAGTGAGATTTTGATTGCATATTAGTAAATACTTAGATAGTAAAGACTGGATTTTAGTAAAGGGGTTGTCAAACACTGGAACAGGCTACCCAGGGAAGCATTTGAGTCACTACACCTAGAGGTATTTAAAAGATATGTAGATGTGACACTGAGGGATATGGTTTAGTGGTGGGCTTGTCCCTGTCAGGTGGACTCAATCTTAGGACATTTTTCAAGTTAACCATTTCTATGAGTCTTTGATTGTATTACAAACTCATCACTCAATTCCTACAGATTTTATTTTATTCTGTATTAATTCATGTGACCTGTGTGCCAGGCCTCGCCACAAGAAGTGCTGGTGGAAGTTTTGTCATTGATTTTAGTGCAACAAAAGTCATGATGGCTATTTTTCAAATTTTTCATGGACCTAGTGCTTAATAAATAGTTTTACAGAGTCTCAACATCATCAAGTCCCAAGGCACAGCAGGGCTAAAATACATTGGCAGGAAGTTTGAATAGAAGGTAAAAGTGTGTCCTCCTGCACCATCTCCAAATACGCAGAGCTCTAATTAACAAAGCAGAAACATGGGATGCTGGTCTTCCCAGCATGGGATACAGAACAATAAGGAAACACGAAACTAAAGATTACTCAAGTACAATAGGAAGCTCAAGATCATGTAGGGTTTATTCACTACCAAAAATATTGGAGCCAAACCCAGACTTCCAAAAGAAAGTATCTCCAGTTTCACATGAAACAGGACACTTCCTTAGCTTTGTAAACAGGAGACAGATTTGAAACAAACTGCCAAACAACTCCACGCAATCCAGTATTTCAGCCAAGAGAACCTCACCAGAAGCAGTGATCTAAGTGCTCTCTTTTATCCAAAATGTGGTATAATGTAACCAACCTCATAAATACAATAGCAGGAATTTTGGAGACAAGTCTTGAATACAGAGCTTGAATCAACTGAATAAACGATTACTATTAAACTTCCCTGCATTAGTGGGCAAAGTCTTACTACAGAGAATGCCAGCACAGAGCCTTCATGGTATTTCTTAGGACTCCTTTAGTATCCTGATGTAAATCCCTGCAGGTGCACAAAGGCCAGATCAAGCCAGGGCAGCCCTTCTTTGAGGTTGAGAGCATGCTAGAAACTTTTGAGAGTTATCCCAAAGTTTCTCAGCTGGGTAAGTAAAACTGAGTGCAGCTACACAAGGAATGGAGGAGGATGGCAAAGAAAAGGGACACAGCTGGGCCCACAGATGTAGAGAACCAGACTCCATGTTCCTGCTACTACTGACATGGAGAAAGGGGGAGATTGGGAGAGAGGAAGAGCAGCATGGAAGAGACAGGAAAGGCAAGCACTAGTTCTTAGGACCAGTGTCTTCCACCCATCACCACTCCTCTCTCAGCTGTAGATGCCATTGTGGAATGGTTGAGGTTGGAAGTGACCTCAAGAAACCACAATTACTGCTCTGGAGACAACAAGGAGATGGTATTTTGAGGCCTCTGGGACTCTGGTATCACATGCAGATGCCTACCCTGTGTTCGGTGCCAGTCCTGTAAGGTATTTCAATTGTTTTTAAAGAGGATCAGTCTGTCATTTGCTGCAGATATATTTTTATATTAGTCAGACTGTGCATAGGAAAAGACTGGAGTATAGAACACATAAACTCCTGCTGCATCTTTTGTACATATAGTATACTAGAGGCATGAAATAAAAGCTATTCCCTGTCCTTCTAATTTACAGCTTCCTAAAGGAGTTTCTTGCTGTATAAATAAATATTATTTAAACCTTTTGTGGCTATGTTAATTTTATGTAATTGTTACACACAGTCTAAAGAAGGAGTGACAAACAGATTGTAGTGAATTTCTTTGTTCAAGAAATTTCTGCCTTGATAATCCTTTTTATAGTAAGTTGCTTTTCAACAATGTGAAGATGACTTTCAGAACATCAACTAGCAACCTGAAAAACTGACAGACATAACTGCTTTCAACACAAATTCCATAAATTACATAGCTACCTAGCTACCAACATCATGTAAAGACCTTAATTACCCTGAATAGTGAGGCTCAAATATTGGTCTAATAGTTCGCTGTTCAACTAGGACTTCAAAAAACTATATCAAACCTTGAGTGGGGG
>VWZV01007745.1:180612-287529 GCA_013397155.1 Irena cyanogastra
TACTCTAAAACAAATTCCCAGGTACAATATTTTTATTACTTTAATGCCGATTTGGAACCAACTATATCAAGTGTACTTAATTTCACTTCCTTGTGCTACTGTCTTTAATTTATGTATTCTGTACAATCATTTCGACAATGCTCTCAAGCACACGGTGTGACTTTTGGGGATGTCCTGTGCAGGGCAAAACTGGACTCAATGATCATTCTTGGCCCCTTACAACCAAACGTATTTTGGGATTCTGTGATAGGTGAATATCTATTTTGCTATTTTAGACAATATTCTAAATATTAAAATTATATTTATTCTTCAAATGCATGTACAAAAGACTCATGCCTATGATATATACACTTTTTTTATTTTGATAGACTAAATACAGCTGCCAAAAACATAGTATCAAAGCCTGTAGAAAAGCCAAATTTATGTATGCCTTCTTTGCCTCAGTCTTTGAGAGTAAGACCAGCCTCCTGGTCTCCTTTGGATATCCAGCCTCCTGTCCTGCAAGAGAGGGACAGAGAGCAGAATGAAGCCTCCAAAATCCAAAAGGAAATGGTCAGTGACACCACTTAGACACAAGTCTATGGGGACAGATGGGATCCACCCAAGGGTCCTGAGAGCTGGCAGAAGCACTCACCAAGCCACATTCCACCATTTACCAACAATCCCACCAAATCTGGAAGGTGCAGTTAACTGGAAGTCAGCAAATGTGACACCCATCTACAAGAATGGCCAGAAGGAGGATACAGGCAAATATAGGCCTCTCAGCCTGACCTCAGTGCAGGGGAAAGTCAACAGTGTCATCACGCAGAACATGCATGACAACCAGGGGATAAGGTCCAGTCAGCATGGCTGTAGGAAAGGAAAGGCAGGTCTTGATTGACCAACCTCATCTCCTTCTGTGACCAGGTGACCCACTCAGTGGATGAGGGAAAGGCTGTGGATGTTGTCTGCCTGGACTTTATGTAGTGGGTTTACCTTGACTGGACACCAAGTGCCCATCAAGCCTCTCTATCACTCCCCTTCTCAGTGGGACAAGGGAGAGAAATTAAGATGGAAAACAACTTGCAGCTTGATGTAGGGCACTTTGCTAAACCAAAAAAAAAAAAGGTGAAAATTTGGTGTATATAAACAAAGAGAAAAAAGTTTTTTCTCTACTTTCCATCAGGGAGTGATATCCAGCCACTTCTCAGGAAGCAAAGTTGCAGCACATGTAGTGATTGCTCCGGAAAGCAAACATTGTAAAATTACAAATACCCCTCCAATTCCTCCTCCCTCCCTTAGCTTTTATATCTGAGTTGATGTCATACGGTATGGAATACCCCTTTGGTTAATTTGGGCCTGGTTGTGTCCCCTCCCAGGACCTTTCTCACTCCCAGCCACTTGACAGGAGCAGAATGTTAGAGAGAGAGCCCTGATGCTGTGCCAGCACTGCTCAGGAGAAGCCACAGCAGTGCTGTGTCATCAACACCTTTCTAACTACCAATGCAAACCACAGCACTGTGAGGGCTGATGTGGGGAAAATTAACCCCATCTCAGCCAGTCCCAAGACACTTTAGTAAAGCTTCTGACACCATATCCCACAGAATTATCCTGCAGAAACCAGATGCTGAGGGCTTGGAGAGGTGCACCACTTCATGTATAAAAGACCTGCCCTATTGTCCAGGTCCAGAGAGGGGTGCTGACTGGAGTTACATCCAGCTGGTGGCTGCTCGCAAGTCAGTTCAACAGAGCTCACTGTTGGGGCCAGTCCTGCTCAATATCTTTATCGATGTCCTGGATGAGAGGAGCAAGTGCACCCTCAGCAAGCCTGCAGATAAAACCAAGTCGGGCAGGAGCGCTGGTTTGCTGCAGGGTCGGAAGGCTCTGCGGAGGGATGTGGACAGGCTGGATCGATGGCCCAAGGCCAGTTGCATGAGTGCTCAGTAAACAGCTGGCCTTGATGATCTTGGAGGTCTTTTCCAACCTGAACAATTCTATGATTCCTAATTTTGCAAATACTTGGTACACTTGGTTCATAAAAAAAATATAGTTATTGTTACTAACATCATTTACATACAAGCTATTTGAGCTTTCTTATTACACTGTCCTTTATGACTTGAACCCTCATTTACATACAAGCTATTCAAGCTTTCTTATTACACTTTCCTGTATGATTTGAACCCCTTGACTTTAACAGAATTATGAAGATGATCAAAGTTAAGCACATGATGAATATTACTGCACTAATGATCCCCTATGAATTTTCTATTCACGCTTATTCCTAGCTGTTTTATGAAACACAACATCTCTGTGGCACAACAGCGGAAAAGAGCTCCCAATGTTATTTTAGATTTTCAGGACTGTTCGGTTTCTACAAATCAAAGCAATACAACTATCAAGTTTTCTCTTCCAGCCCTTTAAGAATTAGATGGCCTAACTCAGTTCCATAGTAATACTTTAAAAAGCCCCAAATGAAAACCAAAAAGTTTCAAGAGACTGTTTGAAGAATTTATAGTGACTTCCACTATGACATACATCTGCCTGATAAAACATACTTCAAGTTTCTTTAGAGAATTCCTCTATGCTGTTGCTGCTGAGCCAGGGCTGGAATTCTCACGCAATATGCTTTGATATTTCAGTCCAAACTGTTAATTATACAGATAAGAGACATCATCAAAGTCAAATAATTGTAGACCAAAGTACATTACTGCAGGGTAACTAGTAAGGCTTTTTTTTAACTGATGAAGCCTGAAATATATATTTCTATACAAAATCTAGAAAGCAGGGAAATAAAGCCTGTAAAAAACTATTTTGGCCATTTTACAGCTGACACAATTTAATGTTACCAGAGTCCTCTAAAAAAATGTATGCAAGCCTATAATAAAAGAACTCAGCAAGTGCATTCCAAAAGTGATGGTCTATACTACTAGTGACACCAGAGACATTTCACAGAATCATGGAAACATAAAATCATAGAATCATGGAGTGGTTTGGGTTGAAAGGAACCTTGAGGGTTCCTTCATCTAGTTCCAATCCCCCTGCCATAAGCAGGGACACTTTGGTCTTGATCAGCTTGATGAAACCCCTCAAACAGATCTCTCTGGGCAACCTGTGCCGGGGCCCCACCACATCCACAGTAAAGAATTCCTCCTAATATCATAAAATCATAGAATCATAGAATGGCTGAGTTGGAAGGGACTGTAAAGCATCTAATCAAAACCTACCCTCTTTAAAAAAACCATTCAGTCAAACAACCAAAAAACAACACGATTTTCCCCCAAGAACAGACACTTAACATATATTTGGTGAGAGAATACCACCCAAATCACCATATACTTTTTCCTGTGATTAGGCATCAGCCAATACAGGGAAGAAGAGGGTAGAGTTAATGGCATACATCCATTTGGACTGGTCCTTAAAGAGCCAAAAGCTGTTGGCAGAATTATAAAGTACAGTTTTTTCTTTGTATTTTGCTGGTGCACAAGCAAAGCAAAGTTTGAAAGTTCCCTTTTTTTGGATTCATAATGAAAACCAAAAGAGCACAGAATTTTATCATGAGTCATCTGATATTATAGTTTCAAATCCACATCAGAAGATACAGATTCTATGGCTTTCATTTGTTTACGTACTGAAATGACCTGACACTATGCTGTCTGTTCTGTTCTGTCTTTTCTTTAAACTCTGGAGTTTGGAGTTTAAAGTATGTATGGGGATGCTTTTAGTCTGAATATACAGACTAGGTATAGACTTTCCTAGACTAAGCAGATGTTTGTTCAATAACTGATAAGAAAAAGCATGTGATGTTTCAGTTAGACATTATACAGTAAACAATATTATTTAGCACTTTTTATCTTCTAGTTTTCATCTCCAAGTACACATAAACAACCAAAATAGGAGAAACAAAATATCAGACTTCTTGTAATTAGGCAGTATTACCTGCATACTGCAAACTGGGAAACTGAGTCAAAGTAGAACAATGGAAGCATCTGGAAGACCTCTGTGTTATTCTGATGAACTTCAAAGTACTTAACTTAATAGCATCAATAAACACTCTAAGTGAATACCAGTACTTGTGCTATAAATGTTGCTGGCACCTCCAGAACACTTTAAAAAATTGATTAGTGCTACACTGGACTGCTGAGTCATCAATGACTGTCCTTCGACTAGGACAAGAGGATGTCTTGTAAGCAAGTTATTTTTTATTCTTAATTTCTTCAGCAGAAAGTACAGTCTAGTTAGGTTTGGTAGTCATTAAACAGCAATTTTTCTATGTGCTGCCCTCATCCATAGATTTCTTATCAGATCAACTTCAGTCTTAAGTAAGAGCAATTACAAATAGGCCAACTTCTTTTAGTCTGAAAGAAAAAAGGCATTATTGAATCATTCCAAGGTTTGTTTTGGCCAGAAGCAAGACCAAGCCTCCATATTAATCTCTGCGTCTGCAGTACCACTGGAACTCAAAGGGTTGGGTTTTTTTAATAAAATGTGCAGGTGGTCTTGAACTTCCCAAGATATTTTTTTGAAGCTGAATGGGCCTTGTTTCCTCTTCAGTTATCTCTTTTAATTTCAAAACCTAATAATCATGATCATCATGATAATATTAAACTGCTTTTCATCTTTGCTGTGTGTTTTGGGAGAGACTGTTGTAACACATTTACCCGAACGCATTGCGTGCTCTCAGATCCCATTCTGTATTGTTGTATCTGCAAATATTTACAAAGCAAAAAATACTGCCTGACTCAGCACTGCAATTCACATGTCTTTCATGCTGCTCCATATCATTGCTTCAGACCAAAACAAAACAAAAACACTGCTGCGAATTATAAAAGACAGAAATACTATCAGTGGCCTACAGCCAAATGTGGTCTAAGCATTGCTTGTGAGCCTGTCCCATACATGCAACATTTTGAATACTGCCCAAAACATTTGGCTGTACGAATGTAGATCTTCAGTCAAGGAACTCAAGCAACAGTTTCATTCGAGTCAAAACAGGGGGAGCAGCAGCTGATCTGCTTTACATGTTGCAATCCCACACCAGGTCCACTGGCCACAACAGAACGCACGGTCCTCTGCAGAGAAAAAACAACAGGATTCCCAAGCATAGGAAGAGAGCAAGGCTGCAGCATGCTACAGTCTGCATGGGATCTTCATCAAAGTCTGTGACCTCTTCAGTGCGTCCATAACATCCACTCAAGAACTGCAGAACTGTCTGACTTTAGCAAAGGTGAAAGGTAGGATGTAATTACATATAGACCTGCCACCTTCCAACAGCTCTAGTATTAGTCCACCTGGTACCCACAAAGATCAACCACTACAAATTGTCTCAAATAATTTTAAAGGTAAAAAGCATAATCAAATTGTTAAATTATCACAACTAGGAAGACAGCGATTAAGTAATCATTTCAGAGGCTTGTTCTCTTCATCACTCCAAGAAGCAATTTCACCACAGGAAGTCTTGTGAGAAGTAAAACACCCATCATAATGCCATTAATATGAAAACTTTATTTATGTTGGGGGTTAATGATTTCTTCATTGACTATACAAAGATCATCAGAGTAATACACATTTTGACGTCCTAAGTATGTAAGCCTTCAATGAAAAAGTTTGTTTTAAGTTTGAGCTGGATGAAAGCTTGCTTAGCTTAGTTCAGAGATGGTCTCAGTTCTTCTAAGATGGCACGCTAACAAGTCATGAAGCTTGATAAAACAGAATAATTTTAAAGAATGAAACAGAAGTAACAAATATGTCCTTTTATTGGAAACAAAAAACTTTTTTTCTTCAATGAGATTAAATTTGACTTCTGTATCAGCAAGAACTGCAATTCTGTCCTGCTTCCTGACTCAACATTTCCACTAGAGGAAAAAAAATCCTCCACCATCTCTAAGTCTTCTTTCAGTGACTAGAAAAGGCATAAAAATAGTATTAAGTTCAATACTCCAAACTTTAAAGGCTCCAAACTTTAAACAAAAACATCTTCCTAAATCAACTGTATACCCATTACATGCATTGTATACCTGCTGGAAAATAAACACCGGCAAATACAGTCTTGGAAATGGCTCAAGTGACTGCATTTTTGAAAAGTATTTATAAAATATATAACTGCTGCCAACTGGAAGATGTTAACTTGAAGGCTGCTGTTAACTCTGCTCATTTGCAAGGAGAACATCCTGCATTTCGCTGTGTAAAAAGGTACACGTCAACGTGAAAACGCAAGTTCTCCCACGTGAGGCTGGTACATTCCAGGCTGCTCCCTGGCCAAAGGCCCATCACCTCCTAAACTGAAAGTTGTGGATTCTAAAGGTGAATTGCAGCAGTGCTATTTTTATGCAGTCTCCCCGTTCACTCCCTGTGGGGCGACGGCACACGACCACGTACACTCGAGGCACCTGCGTCCCACACTGCTGTGCTGCAGACCCTGGGCAGCACCTCGGCTGTCCAGGGCATCCTCTGCCGGCAGGTCCCGGAGGGAAGGAACCGCACCGGAGCTCAGGCTGAAAACACCCTTCCCACGGAACGGGCGGTGTCCCAGAGCCCGCTGCCGCACCATCTGGTGGGTGCGCACCCTCCCCAGCCATCACAAGGGACGAGGCCAGTCTTGGTGGGGCAGTGCCCAGCCGATCCAGGGTAACACCAAGTCCTGGGCTGAGACCCTGCGCTCGAGGAAAACCCCTAACCCGGAGAGCAGCACGCCGACAGCCCTTACAGGAGTCGAAGGCGGCAAGGCTGTGGCAGGGCCGGGAGACGATCCTGCTCCCGCCAAGGAGCCCTGGGTGACGGCGGCACCCCGACACACCCTGAGAGCCCCCGCAGCGGCGCCGGTGCGGCCGGAGACGCCACGAAGCCGCCGCTCGCCCCGCTCTGCCCGCCGCCGGCACATCACAGGCACACGGGGGACACGGGCCCAGGGAATGCCGAAGGACGCCCGGCGGAGCCCGTCTGGGCAGCTGGGACCGAGCGCTCCTCGTTGTCAGGGGCGAGGTGCTCCCCCCCAGCCCCAAGGGGATGCTGGGGGTACCGCCGACTCCCAGGACAGGGACCTCCTCGAGGTCGCCCCAAGAAGTTTGGGACCGCCCGGAGGTGCAGCCGCCGGGCAGAGTCGCCCCCTCAGCCCACATGTCCCTCCTGCCACCTGACCACACGCTCCCGGACCGGCCACCAGGACCGGACCCCGGAGACCGACCCCAAGACCTGGCTGACCCCCCTAGGACGGGATCCCACCCAGACCGACTCAGTCGTCCTCTGAGCACGCGGCCCTCGCTCCTGGGACAGGGGAGCAGCAGTCCCGAGGCGCGTTTAAGGGCTTCCCCCGCAAAAGCAGCCCTTGGGAATAAATAAACCATCACTTACCATCTCGCCTAATGTTGGAAGCCCGCAGGGCTTTTATAGATCCGCTCTGGGCAGGGGCGGTGGTGCCCTGACGGCTGCAGAAGTTTGCACAGACGACGGCGTAGAGCAGGAGGAGGATGAGCAGTTGCATTGGGGCCAGCTGCGAGCGAGACCGTGTCTCTGCGAAGAAACGGGCTCTCCTCTCTCGCCGAGGGTGCTTCCCTCGCTCGTGTTCTCTTCCCCCTTACCGGACTTTCTGATTGTTGCAGGGTGCTTGTGTGTTTGGGGGAGTTGTAGGCGGGGGGGGGGAAGACACAATCCCCGCAAAAAACGCGCAAAACCCCACAGCACTCGAAGCAGAGGTCACCGCCGCCGCGCTACTCCCCGAGCTGCCTCAAAACTTCCTGCATGCTGAACTCTCGGGTGCCCTTTTGGGCCGGCCAAACGCGGCAGAGGTGCGCAGCGCCCGAGCCGGGACCGCCGCCTACTCCCCTCGTCCGGCCCGGCCGTGCCCCTGTAGCAGGCGGGGGTTGCCGCAGCCGCGCTCCCCCGCGGCCGCCGCCGGGCTGCACCGCNAGGGGGCTGTCCCCGAGAGCCGTGTGCCGCGGGCTCTGCGCCAGCACAGGGGCCACGCGCCCGGGGGTCCTGTCACCCTCGGGCCCGTGGTGGCAACGTAAAAGTCATCGCTTGGCCGAATGACTCAAATCTCCGAGCCGTGCCTGGGCGGGTGAGGAGACTTAGTGGGACAACTGGTGAATAACCCGCAGTTGTCCCTGGGAGAAATATATGGATTTCTTCTGTCATGCCAGGCACTGTCCAAAGCCTTTCATAAAACGTTAGTTCTTACTAATTTAGACCCTCATTAAATTGCATCTGGTATTAAAAGACTGTATGACTGCCTGGAAGAGTCGAGGTTTAAACCAGAGGTATGTGAGGGTTGTAATCAGATTGCTACGTTAATACTCTTTTTCTTTCCATTACTTGCAATGAAAATAATCACAAAGAAGATGCAGGGGAAAAAAAAAACCACTCAGGTTTTAACAGCTCTCTTAATAATTTTTTCCCTACTCAGGTTATTTCTTACAACATTTTATGCGGTCTTAGCCAGTCTAACAAACTGCTACGTGTTGCCAGATCTTTAACAACACAAAACATACGTCACTAGCAGAAGAATGTCAATATGGTGCTGTATCAGGAGTCTTGGATGAGTCCTGCTACACTGTGAGTTCTGCCCCTGGCTGTGTGAAGCATTTTCTCCAAGAGCATGCTAGGATGACAATGGGACTGAAACATCTTGTATGTCTTAGGAAACCAGTAGGGTGCAATTCTGTTATGCATAATTCATGCCCCTTTATCACTTTCATGTTCCCCAAAACTGACAGCGAACCTAATCCTGCTCCCATGTGGTAGAGAATGGAAAAGCTCCAACAGTGCTTCATTTGTGAGCAGACGTGCCTATATTTTAGGTGCCCATTTCAAGAGGGAAATGGGTGAACAGAGGGAAGGTGGCCAATTTAATTATCCTAATAGAAACAGAATGTCAAATAGAGGACACAGAATGAATGAGTATGGGGAAGCTTGGGAGATGTTCTCTGTTCATCCATCAATGTGTCTGCCTCTCTCCAGTTACCTTACAAGGAACTGCCACAAAACACCAATAGAATCCCAGCTCCCCAGCTCTCTTCTGACCTTTACCACAACTTGTGGTGAAGTCTTGCCTTCCTTAGTGCCTTCAGGCCCTCCTTCTCTTTTAGATTCAGGATGCTGGAATCTGTAATTGGTTCTCTTTGGGGAAGTGGCCATTTTAAGCTGGAAGAGAAAGAGAAAGAAGGACAGATTACCTTCCAGCCAAAAGTCAGACGAAAGATGTTTTGACAGTATCTGAGCAATTGCACAATTCAGTCAAGAAATGGCAGTATTTCCCAGGCTGTTTCTCTTTCTGTATTGAAATTAATCCACATAAATTTGCTTATATAAAATTCATACGTCTTCCCAAAACCTAGGTATAGAGTCAGAGTCTCTCTGGCCCCATGCCTCCCTGGCTGCAAAGGTCCAACTTTAACAGAAGAGTGAAAGAGTCTTTAGTCTTAAACACCCCACAGCTGTTTGGCTGATATGCTCCCTGGCTTGATAGAGACTATAAGTTTAAACTTCCTCAAGCTGACCAGGGCAAAGAAATGAGGTTTCTTCAGCACTTTTTTTTTTCTTTTTTTTTTTTTTTTTTTTAAGACTACGTACTGGTTTGGTACATAAGATGAAATTCCTGTTTATGTAGCAGAGATACCTGGTTGCTTAGAGAATTCTCAAGCAAAACAGTATGAGACCTCATAAACTAGATGATGATGGATACAGGCAAGTGGATTCCACCGCCAGTGGCTTTGATACATACTAAGAGGAGCCCTGTGTAATTCCTGTCATATTCTCACAGTACATTTCTGTTTCTCCCTGTACAAAGCATGGGATGGTGCCACTCTTTGTTCTTAAACTGAAAAATATTTCTGTAGCAGACAAGTCTCTTTCTCAGGTCAGAAAACAGGAAATAATATTATGGGGTCCAAAACAGAGGCCTAGCTTTACAAATTATCAAATATTTATTTTAACCCTAATATAAGAAAAACCTCAGATGATTTTCCAATTTGATATACAGGTGTATAGAAAGATTTTGGGACAGAGAAGCAAAACTAACATCCATTGGTAGACTGTTAGAGGAAAGGCCTGCATTCCAATGACTGTTGCTACAGTTTCTTAGTTCACTTTTAAAACCATGAGACCCACTAAAAACCAGAAAAGTATCTTTATAATTAAGGTGTCATAGAAGCCCCGTGAAAGAGACAGAAGTTTGGATTTTACTCAGACAGTTTTATAAGCATATCACTGGGTCTTTACTTTCTGGCAAACATTCTAGTACATTGGCAAATCTGCATTCTAAGTGCTTGGGATAATTTAAAGCATCAGGTGGCTTCTACAGGAAGACCTATAGCAAGTCATGGTGGCTGCAGAAAAGGACACACTGCTGTATAAGTGTGATAACCTAAACAATTATAGATTTGTCAGCTCCACTAGGATCCTAATAAAAAAGTCTTCATATGAAAGTCAATTAATAGAAATTAAAAAGAAAATAATATAATTATTTTCAATCAACTTGGAAAATCTTATCATGCTAACTTGGAAATCTGATTGACAAGCAGAATAGTGTCCAATTATGGACACTATTCATAACATAGCAATTGATACTGCATGATTTGAATCATATGAAATGAAAGCCATGCATACTAAGTGTTTTCAAAACTTCTTAAATGACAGGCTTAAAAATGTTTATGAAAAAGGAAAACATTAAATGGATGCTCTTTGAGACAGTGCCACTTAGGCTAATTTTTTACGTCTGCATTGATTTACATTTGTAGGCACACAGTTTGTGGTAATTGGGAGTGGGGCTGCAGCTGTGCAGGACAGGTGAGCAGTATTGAAGGTAATGAGACATAGAGTGCTGAGGTGTACTGACCAATCACCAGAGGGAACAGAGGGCACACAGGTGTAAGGTGTGTAAGATGAAGGGTATAAAAGGCTGGACTGAAGAGCAACAAAGAGCAGATGCTTGAAGCTTCCTGAAGTTGTGTGGTGTTATTCTGGGCATGCCCTTGAAGCCTTCTGAACTGGTATGATTTTATTCTGTATGGGCTGATGCTTTCTGAAATTGTATGGTGATACTCTTTGTGTAGTGGCCGTCTCGACTGTGACGTACATTTCCAACAATGACCTGTGAAAGTTGCAGCTATTACTGATGACTGTTGAAGATGACAAAAACTTTAGGGGAGTAACAATAGGATGATTTATAGCATTGGTGATATATTGAGACAGATGTGTAGTTACTGGATATAAGTGTAAAGCTGAGTCCTGGTCCAGCTTATGCTTCAAAATAGCTCCTGGCAGCACTGCCCAGTGCCTGTGGCATCCACCTCACCTCAATTTAATGCTCTGGAAGTGCCTGGTGTTAGCCAGTCACACAGGTTCTTATTGTTCATGGAGAGAATTGGATTCCCATCAGAGGACCCTCTAGGCCAGAGGCTTTAAGCAGTCACCTTGGGGTGGTTTGGAAGGTCTGGTTTCTATCCACTGATTATGGAGAGAAAGTACAGGGACCAAACACATCTGTAGTTATAGGATAGAGTATTTAATCCTAAAAAGCAGTGGTGGGGATGGATTATCAAGAAAGTCAATGGGCTGTAGCCATCTCTGTTATCATTTGTTGACTGGGAGATGCTCCAGAGTCACAGAGTTTGTCTATGGAGCACAAATGCAATTTTTTTCCAGAACATCTGAGCTATCTTGATTAAGTAGCAAAACACAAGGTCTCTGGGATCCTTGAATATTTATTTAAAGAAGGGAATATCAATTAGAGTAGGAGTATTATGTCTTCTTTTGTTATTATTAGACTGCTGACTCAAGTTCCTACAAATAAAGTTGTAGGATCATAATAAAGTTAGAAACACTCAGAGGAAGACCACAGGGTTAGCTGGAGGTTGAGAAACGTGCTACTCAGAGAAAAGCTTAAAAAATCGCAAGCTGTTTAGCTTGTCAAGGAGAAAATCAGAGGGGTCACAGCTGCCTCCCAGAGGTAGGATATTGATTCTAGAAGGCTATTCTGTCTAGTGGACAATGATATATAAAGGTGAAAGCTGGAGATAGATGAATTAAGGTTAGAAGTAAAAGGCACATTTTTCTTTGTGGGAAGCTATGGAAGTATCAAAGTTCTTCACCAGTGAAAATCTGAAAGGCAAGATTTGATGTTTTCTGAAAACCAGTCAAGTGGTTTCAAGCTGTGCTTGGGAACTCCTGTGGGGGGTCTCTTGATTACTTCTAGTAAGTCTGTAAAGGCAACAGAGGAAAGCACATTCATATGTTCTATACTACAAGCCACAGTAAAATTTTAAGTGATTCTGTGGTTTCTTGGAAAACAACAACTAAAAAAATATACCTCCAAGGGTTAATTCCAGGCACTGTGACTTTTGTTATATAGGAGGGCAGTCAAGTGAGGGCAATGACCTCATCCTCCAGTTTATAATCTGTGAATAAGGCATAAGAATGAG
This sequence comes from Irena cyanogastra, assembly GCA_013397155.1. NCBI lineage: Eukaryota > Metazoa > Chordata > Aves > Passeriformes > Irenidae > Irena > Irena cyanogastra. The sequence continues at coordinate 193,005 of VWZV01007745.1, forward strand.
CAGAGGTACATAGAGTAGGATGGAGAAACATCTCAAAATTTCTAAAATATGTCTTAAGTAAACAACTGTAACCATGATGGAAGACCAAAAGAATGTAAGGAAAATTAGACGAAAGCTATTATGTCTGGAGTTAGAAAACACAGCCAGAGTCATGTGTTACTAAGAAAATTGCCCCAGGCACCATGGCATCAAGAAAAAAGCGCAGCACAGGGATCTACGGCCAGATTTTCTACCTGAGCCTACAGGCAGTAATTCAACAACACACAGAAAATCCCCAGTGAAACTGATTACTTTAGGTGACCAGACCTATCAAACGGGAGCTCAAGCACTGCTGCCTGGTATCACTACAAACATAGCATTGTTTGTGGAATCTCACGTTAAAACACTGAACGTTAGATCTGGGCCACAGACCTGCAGGTGGTGCTGCTGTTTGTCCTCCTCCAGCAACCAGCTGTGCAAGGTCACTTGTCTGGCCCATTCTTGAGAACAGCTGCAGGCAGCTTTGATTTAGCCAGTGTTCTGTTTTTCCTTTTTGTGCCTGCACTGCTACAGGATGCTGTGCCCTTCTCCCTTTCATGTACCTGCTTCTGGTCTCAACTCTTAAGTGACTTTTGCTGGCTTTATGTAACTTTTGGGTAGTTTTCCACTGCGAATGTGGAGACAAATATTGCACCAACATGTGCAAAGGAAGGGAGAGAAAAACAATATCCCAAGCTGAACATGCTGATGTATTAAATTTTGAGAAACTGCTGTATCACTCAGACTGTATCCCTAGTACCTAGTAGTAGTACTAATTGACGTCTAGTGCACATGCAGTATTCAGTCATGCTTTCAAAAACTTAATATAGTCCACAATGAAATAAGCAATGTTGCCCTCCTGAGGTTAAGTAGGATTTTTAACCCCCATTTATATCAGTGGAACCAGCATTTAGACATAAATTCAGGTTTAAAAGTATTGGGCTGTTTTATCATGAGTTTTTCATAATAAGAAAGTAATACGTTCAAAAAGACTGCATTTCTTCTATAGTCCTGTTTGTAGATTTAAAGATAAAGAGACCTTTCTGGCATGATATTGTTTAACTTGTATTAATGAGCCAAACCAAATTTTGCTGTCTGATGTCCTGCTTAGTTTGCTTAAGAGTGTGGTGTCTTTTAGAAAAAGGAAAGATAAAAACTTGATTTTAAAATAGTAGGAAATCAATTTTACAGTATCTTGAGACAGAGATTCACCCACCATCAATGTTAAGTAGTTCAAGCAACTAATGACTGTTTTTAATTTTGTTTTTCCCCTCTGGGTTTTGTGCCATGAATGAACAGTAATGGTTTGTCAAGATCCTGTGCTTGGTCTTAAATATTTGGATGTAAGTAATCTGAAACTAATGGTTTGGATTTAGTAAAAGAGCTGTCCTCAAACTCTTGTATCTTCTACCTAACCACTTGTGTTATTTCTGTGATCAGTATCTTTGCATCTATCAACGTGTCAGATTTTGTTTGTCTTTTGAGTACATTTGAGTTAGAAAACTGACAACTAAAATTTTAGAGAAATTCTAGGAACGTTTTACTGCTGGGAGTGTGAGATCACTAGGATCTGAGGTTTCAGACTTGGGATTTTTCATAATTCCTGCTTTATGTCTGCATATTGCAGATACTACTTTAAAAATAAAGCAATGAGTTAGTATGACAAAGAACAGTATGGTGTAGGTTCTCTGTGTGTAATACTGCCCAGATATTCCTTCTGGACTGCTCTGTGTTCTCTCCTCTGGGGCAAGATGTATTTGCCTTCTCTTGATTTCATCATCTATTTTCTTTAGTGTGTTTTCAGCATGGGAACATTTTTCAAATTCTGTAAATTATTATCTTGTTAACTTTGGAGATATCAGCCAAGCATTGTTGTAAAGACTGAAATGCATCTTGATGCTGAGGCCTGAGAGCAGTAACTTGTGTCTTGGCACCACAAAGATGGCACATGAACTTCTTGTCATCTACTGTGTTGCGGTTTGTGCTTAATTCAGAGTACATGCAAGAGATCAAATATCTTCCTTTGGTGATTGAAGATTTCCCCTCAATTTCCCAAGGCTGAAATTCTGAGCAGCCATCACACATAAGGGTCCTATGTAAATTCCTCTACTCAGACACCTAGATGATCAGATGTTTATTGAAGTGTTTTAAGAATTTTATAAAGACTGAGCCTTCTAGTTAGGTAAAATTCTTTATTGTCCTCCTGAGTTACAGCTTGCCTTTAATCCATTGTTAAGTTCAACAGAACACTGTTGAACTGATGCATATTGTTGACAGTATTTCAAAACACCAAGCCATGATGCAGGCCTTTTTTCCCCTTCATTCCTTCATGGGTAGTTTCATTCCTTTTTGAGGTCTGGGCACACATGTGCAGTGGAGATACTTCCTAAAGCTGATAATCCAAAAACCTCAGCCCTTATATTTTCTGTTTTTCTTTCCCAGTCAAGAATTTTCCAACATCACTTCATAAGTAGGGAAGATTCTGGCTTGCATTGAGAAATATGCAATGCAGAATGGAGAACCCTTTATCCATTGCTGATCCTCTTGGTACTGAGTTATGTTGTTGGAAAGCAAACTTGTTGCATTTCCTCTTGATTTGCCTTTATTTCACAGATATAGCAAAATGAAGCCTTTTCCAGTCATTTCACAGTTAATAATTTGACATCATTAAATAGAAAAATGCAGAACATAAAAGTCAAAAATGCACAACTCTGAGGCTCAAAATTCAGAGCTTTTATCATAGAATGGTTTGAGTTGGAAAGAAAAATAACCATCACTTAGGGAAACTTCCCTGCCTTAGGCAGGGACATCTTTCACTAGATCAGATTGCTCAAAGACCTGTCCAACCTGACTTTCAACATTTACAGTAGTGGGACAGTCAGTACCTCACAGTGGAAAAAAACAAAAACAATTTTTCTTTACATCCAATCTGAACTGCCTCTCTTTTGCTTTAAAATCATTGCCTCTTGTCCTGTCATTACAGGTCCTGGTAAAAAGTCTCCCTCATCTTTTCTATAAGCCCTGTTTGGATATTGAAGGAAGTCAACAGGGTCCTTCCTGAGACTTTTCCAGGTGAATATTGCCAGCTCTGTCACCCTTTGTCCATAGGAGAGGTATACCAGCCTTGGACCATTTCCAGGGTCCATCTCTGGACCTGCTCTAACAGGTTTCTGTCTTTTTTGCACTGGGTCCTCCAGAGCTGATTGCAGCACTTCAGGGGGGGTCTCATAATGGGGGAATGTCATGGATTAAAAGATAATGTGTGTATTCTATTTGCCATCTGTTAAAGGTGTTAATTAGGCAGTTTTTCTTATCTAATTGGGCAGTTTTTCTTATCGCTTCCAAAATCGATCCTCCTGCTGGGAAATATCTCCCGTTAATGGGCCATTGAATGTCATTCCACGACTAAAGTTCCATCATCCCATTGGGAGATGCTCTGTCCAAGGGGGAGGAGCCACACACTGCTTCGTGGATGTATTCTGTGACTGTAAGACACTAGAGCAGCCTTCTCTACTGGATTCCTCAGAGGAGCAGCCTTTTCCCACTGGGTTACCAGAGGAAACCTCCACTATTCTCCAGGATCACTGCTACCAACAGGCTGTCAGGTCGTATTCTGACTCTGTCAGTGTTGTTTTGTAGTACTGTATTGCTCATTTTATTATTTTATTTCCTCTTCCCTAATGAAGAACTGTTATTCCTGCCCCTATATCCTTGCCTGAGAGCCCTTTGATTTCAAAATTAGAACAATTAGGAGGAAAGGGGTTTACATTTCCCACTTCAGGGGAGGCTCCTGCCTTTCCTTAACAGACACCTGTCTTTTCAAACCAAGACAGGGAAATACCTCCCTGGCCTTGCTGGCTACACTTCTTTTGATGCTGCTCAGGATATGGTTGGCTTTTTGGGCCATGATCGCACCTTGACAGGCCGTGTCCATTTTTCCATCCACTGATATCCCCAGGTCCTTCTTCCTAGGGTTGCTCTCAATCCATTTATTCCTCCAGTCTGTATTGATACTGGGCATTGTCTTGACCCATGTAGAGAGCCTTTGAGACACCCGTGTTGTTGTAAAAGGTACTCTGTGCTTGCACTTCAGGTTTGTGTTTTTTTTAATGAAGATTGAGATCATAAAAAAACCAACTCGTATACAAGCAACCAGATTTTTCAAATGGAATTGATATATAAACATTGGAGAAGGCCCATGAAGCATACTTAAGATTTTCTTTCAAATATATGCAGTTTTTAAATCATCTTGCTAAGGAAAAATATTTTGAATCTGCTTTGGATGGCAATGAACCTTCAACTTATCTTAGGGGCACCAGTGAGAATGACTTATCTCTGGTTCCAGATTAGTGGGAATACAATACATTCAGGCTGCCCAAATCTTTCTTGAGATCATATTGTCATACAGAGGAGTTGAGTTCACAGTTTTATGCACACAAAACATTAACACAAACTAGTTAATCACCTGGCATTGGTTAAGCAGAATTTATGCTGGTACTGTGCTAATGACCTTGCACTATGATTAGACTAAATAAGTCTCCTGGGGGAGAACCCAACAAGGCATACTAATTCAATGCATTACTAGGAAGTAGCATGTACAGTAAAATATATTTTGTCATTTATTGAGCTCAATTTTAATTTGAGAAGTATTAAATTAAATACCAAGGTCTCTCCAGAGACCTGTGGAATGGCAGAACAAGATAAAAACATGCAGTAGAAAAAGACAAGGAAATGAAAGATTTGTGCCCAGCTACAGCTATTGTGTGCACCTTTTAAAGTATGATATTTAAAGTAAAATAAACAAAGGTTGGGATAATCTTCTCTAAACATAGATTTAGGGAACAAAACTTAGAGTAAACAAAACTTCGAGGGCTGAATCTGATGTAGACATGGTATATTGCATTTAGAGTCTCACAGAAAAGCAGGTGCCACCAGAGAGTGCTTGATCTAATATGCCATTTTCCTAATTAACTTAGGAAGTCTTGAGTTTCCCCTTGCTCTTTGCCCACCTCCAATTGCCTTTTTTTTTGCCCAGTCAGACAAATATGGATGATTAGCACAGACTTAGATGTCTAACTTAAAAAAACCTAAGTTACCAATCAGGAGTTAGAACATTTCTGAAATAAAACACTTTATGAAACTTAATTCAGCCATCTTTTTGCATATGTAGGGCATATGCTGTAATTACTATGTGTGAAAAGTACTTTTTTCAGAGGATTAAATATGTCTAATGGAGAGAAATCATGACTTTGCAGTACAGAGGGAGATAGTCTGTAGAACCTTTACTTCACATGTTGCAGTGCCTTAAGTTATGAAGTGAGTGGGGCAGGAGATGGATGGAAAAGAAAATGGAATCCCTGAGGCAGTTGGGTGGAAGAGTTTCTGCACCCACACCAATTTCTCAAAGCTTGTCTTCAGTGCTATGTTCAGCTCTATGTTTCTCATTTTCTGGATGCCCAGCTGGAGACAGTAGAGTCTCGCTAGAAGTTCAGAGCATGCATGACTATATTTGAAGTTAACAGTTAGCTGTTTCTTGAATATGTGTAGTGCTATAAAATACCAAGCATTATAAACCTTAGTGTCTAGAACAGAAACAATCTTCCTGCACCCCAATCCCATTTGAGAAAAGGGATGATATACTTCACTATGCAATGTAGCACCCTAATTAAATGACTGATATATGATCTGCCAAATAAAGTCCTGCATCTAACCATAGATATGTCTGCAATGTAGACAAAAATTGACAGGTTTTGAACAAGGTTAATGTGTCTGTCTAAGAATAAGCTGAGTTGTGCCCTGGAAGTGCTTTTTTTTTTTTTTTTTCAGTGAAACTAAGGGAAACTAAAACCGTCTGCTACAGCTGTAAACATCAGGGCTGCAGATATCTGGAGGCAGTACAGGTGAATCCTGCCTTCTGTGCTGATCTCCATTTTGGGTACTGAATGAGGCAGAGACTGTAAGAAAAATCTCTGATCGTGTTATTTGTTAGTTGCCTTTGTAATAGCTATGCACAAGGGACCAAACTAAGTTTGCACAGAATGTTTTTTGACAATTTGGAGAGGCAATCTTAATAGCGGTGTAATAGTTATTCAGTGGGAATGAAAAGACATCAGCCTGAGGCAGACACTTGGAATGTTGCATTTCAGTTCAAACAGTTAAAGTTTGAAAAGAGAGTTGAACAGTAGGGAAAGAGAAAAAAATGATAATAGGTAATTTTACCAGCTCTCCCTGAGAACTTTCATGGTTTCTCAGTCCTGTGGCATGCAACAGAGCTTGCAGGGCAGCCCAGTAAGCCTGTGCATGTCTCAGCTCTAGTGCCATGTTCAGCATTCCTCTGGAGTTAGTAAGGACATTTCATTTTCAAGAGTTTTCACAAAAATGGCTTAATCCTCAGAGCCTTTTGCTGAAAACTATCTAGGTGTTTGTTAACATTCACGCTGTCAAAAAAGGGAAAACATCAACTGCAATTATTTGTCCAGGGTTACATTGCACAAAGTTATCAGGTAACAAATGGAAGTATGAGTCAGTGTTTAACTCATTAGACTAACATTCCTTACAAAGCTTTCTCTGTTTTTTCCTGTCAAGGCTGCACTGTCTCATTGCATGTGAGCAATGACTTTCCATGCTGATGTTACAGGCTTGTCTTAAAGGAGGAGGACCTTGACTAAGCCCTGAAATCTTTGTGATATGATCACTTAAAACAGCTCAGGGATTACAGTGTCTGGCAGGAGGTGATCGTACTGCTTGATTCACAGTTCCTCAGACACAGTTTATGTTAAGCTTACAAGGCATCTTTAATGTGTCCTCCTGGTGTAAGTCTTGTGTATATTTTATGAGCAATGAAAAGTCTTTCAATCTCAAACAGCTTTAGATACCATTGTACTTCCTTCCTAAGCTTCTCTCATCGGCACTTTGCTCACTTAGAAGCTGCCTCAGATGGGGGAAGTCAGTAAGATCAGGCATTAGAGGCTCTGCTGTAGGGGCGTGCTGTATGGCTACTTTGCTATGAAAGCTTACTTTAAGCAAGGGTAGGCCATGTGAGCTCCTTATTAGCCATTATGAACCCACTGAACAGTGTATGAGAATTTGTGACCTTCCTAGGCAGGCCATAAACATCTAACATATTGTAAATGAGCTTTGGAGGCATCAGTTCTGAGTCTGACTTGATTTAGTTTACCACAGGACACCAGAAAACTGATTTTGACCTTTAAATCAAGGTCAAACCCAAAACTGCCTACTAATTTTGGAAATCTGATTTTCAGAAGAGTGCATCATCTTTGACCACAGTAGATATTCAGTCATTACAATTATTTCTCTATTGCTGTTGCAGATTTACTTTGGGAGGAAAAAGAGAAAGGACCATGAACTTTTTAGTCATTCTGTTAACACTGACCAATTCAGCACATTATTAGATGTGTTTGCATTACTACCATTCTTCACCCCCAGTTTAAATAAGGACCATGGGACTACTCATTTAGTAACCAAGATTTCTTGGAGAACTGCTGTTTGTGTGGCTATACTGGCAGCTACCTTATATCAAAAGTTACTGGAGGTGGGAATGAATTATATTTATAAATTTGGTATCTGAATTTACCCTAAGCAGATCTGCGGGGAAAAAAAAGTTATATGGTGATGGTATACACAGACAGCTGTTTCAGGCTGAGTGCATCATGGTTCTGGTGCAGATCTAAAACACCAAGCAAAAACTTCAACAAAGTCATCTACAGATATTTACTGATGAAAGAAATCTTCAGTATTTAAATCTTCAGTTTAAAGATTCTGCTTTAAACTACAGAATTTGCAGCTTTGGTCTTCAGTCAGGTGTCAAAGTAAACTAATCTGGAGCAAAATCAGCTGAGTCACTGAGATATGAAAAGAATAATTTGTAAAAGGAAAAATGATCAGTCTCTTTCTTGGATTAAAAGAGGCTTACTGCAGGTTTTACAAAAGCATTCAAACAATGTTTTCTGATCAAATCTCACAGCTTAAACAGAGAAGGAAATCATTTATGTAATTGAAATGGAAGTCACATGCCTGTTTTTACTGTATTCTTACAGCTGACACTTTTACCTCTTCACACCTGCACAAACACACAGAGTCATATATTTGCATGAGGAAGATCCTATTTTATGTCCCTCATTGGATCTAGTCTGTAATGAAAATGACCTCAGTTCTAGTAATGTAGCTTTGTGACAGTGAGGCTGGTAACCAGTCTATGATTTACAGTCTAACTATTTTTCTATCAGATTTTCTTAGCATTTTCATAACAAAATAAGGACAATAACTCTCTACAGAAGCAATAATAATGCATTCTTCTAAATTCTGTTGCTGAACACACGAAGAAAAAGCAAATGAGGTGGAAGAGGCAATTTTCTATTTGTCTGAAAATGCCCTTCAAAGTCTGTTATACTTTAAGATTTAGATGAAAAATTAGAAGGCTTACTCTTATATTAAGTGTTTGAGAAGCATGCAGAAAAAAAATTAATCCAAGGAATATGAGCACACTTAGCTTGGAATTCAGTACATAAGTGCAGAGGAAGGAGCTATAGTTTAAAGAAATAAGTCAGCAATAGTAGTTCATAAAAGTTGAACAGTAGGTGATTTTAATGCTTGGCTTCCTGTCGGTATTTTCAGTCAGTCTCAATGTGATTGACAGCTGAGCTGTAGTCCAAGTAAGGAATTGTTGGTTGTAGCCCCACTAGCCAATTATTAATGCACAGCATTTATGTGTTACTTTAACTTTACCCTGAGTTTTAAGATACCCAAGGTGATCATTTTTCCCTTTCTGAGGGAGTAATGGAAATTGCCTTTGGCTTATTTACAAGCAGTACTGATTCATGAGTAGTAGTCTATTTGAAGTTTTTTGTTAGTCTCCATAAAACATTATTAATTTAAAAAATGGAAATACATAATATTAGACATGCTTGGTTTGGTAAGACTAAATCATGTTTTGAGTAAATTAAGCTTTTGGGAGCTTACACCAATTTATATCTTTTCAGAAGTACTGAATATCAAGTGACAATCTACCTGGTAACAGGGTGAGGTGTCTCAATATGCTCATACCCACTGAATTACTGTCTTAGGTAGAGACTGTAATCAGTAAGTTCAGACCTGTGTAGTTCATACAGAGGTGACAAACAGGTGTAGTGCAATAATAATACATTTGTGCCTTCCTTTGATTTATAATTAACAGTGCCTTCATTTTCCTACTATCTCCCAAAATTCACTTTTTCTTACCTTTTTTGTAGCCATTCTTGAACTTTGTTATGCACATCTTAAGTTTTCTGAAGGCAAGTATAATGGCCTGTGCTGTATTAATCTTCCATAATTGATCTGGGATGTGTGCCAGTCTCTTCTATTATTCTGTGCTGATATCTTTATATGGCTGGCTTTTATCCAAATGCTGTCATCTTTTGCATTCTCTTTTTCCTTTTTTTTTTTTTTTTTTTTTTTTTTTTTTTTGTGCTGAGACACCATATTTTTAGCCTTTGATTTTCATGTCTATGGTTTTAAGGCTGTAAATACCAGGCCCCTTCTTCCCTCTAATTTATAGTGTAAAAGGTACAAAGGGCAAAATTTCCAAATATTGAGATTCCCATGCTTGGCCTTTCTAATATTTTCTCTGCTCTTTTTGGTTAAGGCCATTGTTGCATGTAGTTCCTAAAATGACATTTAAAGGTTTCATTCATTTTATTCTGATTTAGTGCTTCGGTGAACCTATTTTCATTGCCTTTTTTTTTCTCCTCAGCATTTTACTTTGTATTTTCACACTATATTTGATTCATTAAAGAAAAAGATGTGATACATAATCAGAACATTGTACTCTCATCATGTTCCTGTATAGGTGTCTCATGAGGCTTCTCCTCTGTGACTGCTCTACCCCTCAATGTGCCCTGGCATGATAGGGCACAGACTTTGTAGGAGTTCAGTTGATAGAGTCCCTTGGGAGGCAGACCTGAAGAGCAAAGTAGTGCAGGAAGGCTGGACATTCTTCAAGAAGACCTAAAAATCCACAGGGGAAGGCTGTCACCATGTGCCAAAAGATAAACCAGAGGGGCTAGCTAAAAACAGAGAGCTTTATCAGGAAGAAAAGGACAGTTTATGAAACACTTCGGAAAAAGGGGCAGGCAACTCACAAGGATTGTGAGGTTAGAAGGGGAAAATTAGAAGAGCAAAAGCCCAACTAGAGGTTAATCTCTCTACTGCCATAAAAGACAACAAAGAATGCTTTTTAAAATACATTGGCAAAAAAAAAAGGGCCAAGGAGAATCTGCATCTTTTATTGGATGCAGGGGAGCATTTAGCAACAAAGGGTGAGCAAAAGCCTTTGCCTCAGTCTGTAGTACTAAGATCAGTTGTTACCCAGGTACTCGGTCCTCCGAGCTGGAAGACGGGGATGAGGAGCAGAGAGAAGTCCCTATAACCCAGGGTGAAATGGTCAGCAACTGCTACACCCCTTGGACATGCATAAGTCTATGGAGCTGGATGGAGTTTTCAGTGGGGTCAGTCTCCTCCTAGGTAACAGGATAAGAGGAAATGGCCTCAAATTGTGCTGGGGGAGTTTTAAATTGGATATTAGGGAAAAAATTCCTCACCAAATGGGTTGCCAAGCACTGGAACAGGCTCCCCACAGCAGTGGTGGAGTCACCATCCCCGGAAGTATTTAAAAGATACGTACATGTGGCACACAGGGACATGGTTTAATGGAGAACTTGGCAGTGCTGGGTTAAACTTGATGATCTTAGAGATCTTTTCCAACTTAAACAGTTCTATGATTTCTGTAAAACATGTTTTAAAATAGATAAATTTATTGAGAGATTTAATGTAATGGAAAATCATCTTGGTTTTGTACTGAGGATTACTGTGCTTTCATCTTCATTATAAGGCTCATAGTATATTTGACTTCTTTTTGATTAAAAGAAAGAAGCTATAGCTAGACAAAAGAATTTCCTGTGTTGTTTATATTTGATTTTTTTTTTTAACGTGATCCAGCTCTTTCTTCATGTGTCATCTGTTGCAAGATGAGCTTTGCTCTAGATAATAAAGAAGAAAACTAGTTCCTTTGTGTCTTGCTATGAATTTTCAGCAGCCATCTACAGAGGAAAAAAATGTAACATTCAGTTTAATTGTGGGCCAAGAGAAAAATCACATATAACTGGTGTCCTCAATACATATTTTTTAGTTTCCAACCAAACCATTTCTCCTTTCAGACCATTAAGCCTTGGATAAGAGTAACCTTATTCAGCACAGTGCATTATCACTCCCTGAGCCAAAAATGTGTGGCTAAGTCAGTTGAACTAATATGATTAGTAGGCTGTATGTCAGGTTGACATTGATAAATTAAGTATTTGCAGCAGAAGAGGGCTTCACAAACTTTCTTTTATTTATTATCAGCCAGATGCCTATCACCAAATTAAGACCTTGTAGCCATCCTGTCCTGTGTTCAGCTCATGACATCATCAGTGATTCATTTTTTACTACTCTTAAGACCCATTTTTTTGCATATGGAAAAGTTTTCACAGATGAACCCAGCTGGACCCTAGGTATTTGAGTAAGTGAGCGAGCGAGTGAAAGAGACTTTTAGTTATGTTCTTTTTGTAGGCAAGATTGTGATTTTCATGTCAATGGTTTTAAGGTTGTAAATACCAGAAAACATAAGCATAGAAGTTTGAGCTCTGATTCCAGCAAATATAAGGATAGTTAGCTGTATGCTTTCTAGATTACACTAGATTTGGATGCATTTCTGGAGTATTAGATTACCTTTGGTATCATTATGCAAATGCAGATAACACCTTGTAACTGTGTATGGGTTTTTTTACTAGTACTACAAGTAATAATGAATTACTATATCTTAAATAGAACTTATGTAATATGCTATGTGGAACTGATGCAGTTACAATCATTTCCCATCTAAAATAGTATCTGAGCTATTTTCAAAATATGTTGATTTCCATAATACCTCTGTTATGCATTAATTAAAACTTGCCATTGTTTTACAGAAGAACAGGAAAACAGACATTCTGTGTACATTGTTCTTTGAAAGTAGATTCACTAATTGCCATGTTTTTCTTGAGGAGTGATGCAAAGGCCAGGTTTAGGTTAAGCAAGCTGCTGTACACAGTAGGAAAATTTCTAGTACTTACTGCATTGTAAAGTGCATCCAAAGGCACTCTTATCTGCTGTGACAGCAGATCCACCCCAGCAGAATGTGTCTGGCTGTTTTCATATTTCTTGCCCGCCTTTGCAGTGGCATCACAGGACTAGTATCATGCATGCAAGAGAGAATAAAATTCTTAGAAGGTACTGATTTACCATTTACAAGGGAGAGTGGAATTATCAGTAAGTCCTCATTCTAACTGCTTACAAGAACAAGGTAGATACCATATCCCATTGTAATATTGCAGATATTTGACTTTCTGTCCTATAACTGAAGCAACTTATGCTTGCCAGCTAGTGTTCAAAAATTCTGAGAAGGCAGGAGATTATTATCCTGTGTACAGGTGTTTAGCCCTGAACCCAAAGGCTGCATTGTTTAGCTGTTTTAGATCATGGACTTGAATTTTCTAAGCCATTTGAAATTCAAGACATAGCACCAGAGAAGATCAAATACTTGTGCAGTCTATCCAAGTGATTCAGTAGGCTATTTTACCATCTTGTCCTATGATTAACTATAGCAAGTAGTAATTAGTAAGGGTGCTTTAAGCTCTTGATTTAATGTGCTTTTTAAATAGATACAAGGTAAATGGAACTCTGGACAATCTTTCTGGCTTTCTCTTCTCTAGCATTTCAAAGGCACCTAGAAACTTGGCTTCTTAGCACTACTAAGAAGATTTTATACCCAAAGGGCATGAGATACACAAAAATTAGTCTGGCTGTAACAGAAAATGGAAAGGGCGGATTGGCAGCATTACATCAGAGAACACAGTTTCCTCAGCATAAAAGAGGAAAAGAATATGATACCAGGTTGGACTATCTCTTAAAACTCTTAGGCTTCATATGACATTAATAAGCTATTTTTTCTCTCATGCTAGCATTATTATGTGCAGGAGAAGAATATAATGCTTTTGTGCATAATTTATTTCCCCAAGCTAATCTCATACTCTGGGGAAAACTTTCAGAGTTCAAGTCCTGTAAATTTAGAGTCAAAGAGATGTTGAAGTAAATGAGCTGCAGACCCATGAACTGAGTAAAGCTGATGTTAAAAAAGGCAGGTAAGCAAGTGAACTACCAGTATAACTCATTGCTACAAAATGTGCTGAAGCTAAGAATTCAAGAGGAAACAGAAAATATTGGATGATTAGTGGGTAAGCATACAGCAGCTTTGTAGTACCTAGAGAACGACCTAGATGGAAGCTGGAGAGGGATTTTTAAATGGACATGTAGTGACAGCACATAGGAGAATAGCTTTAAACTGAAAGAGGTCAAGGTAAGATTAGATATTAGAAGAAATCCTCTACTGTGGAGGTGGTGAGGCACTGGAATAAGTTTTCCAGAGAAGTTGTGGATGCCTCATGCCTGGAAGTGTTAAAGGCCAGGTTAGATGTGGTAGAGGGGACATAGTTTAGTGGGAATTTGGCAATGCTTGGTTAACAGTTGAACTGGATGATCTTAGAGATCTTTTCCAGCCTAAATGATTTTGTGATTCTTGACAGATAAGTCACAGAAAAGCAGTGGGATCCACCATGAAGTTTAATGTATAATATCATCTCAAGCCAGCATAGAGAGACTTCTATTGCAAGCTCTGTAAGACCCCCTGTGCATTAGTGTTATTTATTTCTCACAACATACCTTTCACAGTATTTTCCATCAAGAAGTTTGCTCTGGACTTTGCTTTCTATTCAAGATTTAAAAGGGTGAGGAATTTGGCTCTCTTTTGAGTCAAAAATAGTTGATTCAGTTCATTAATCAATTGTGAGTACACAAAACTGAAGCAAAAATTCTATTAAGATAGCGTAAGTGTCCAAAATATTGTGGAAAAGGACTACAAAAGATCTGTTAGACTGAATTATTATATAAAAGTAGTTCCTGCTGTGAAATGGGATAAAAAGCTAGTGGTTGGAACTGGTCTTTCAGAAAATATTCCTAATCATGAGTGACTCATTCATTGTATAATTTAAAGTAGAACAATGTAAGAAAATAAAAACTAATTGCTGTTCATGAAGTAGAGGTTCCTTACTCTCTCCTTTGGTGCAGTTTAGCATTACTGATTTTTCTGGGAAATTACATTGTCACACTTAGTATAACACTGTCCCTGTCTCAATCACTATATAAACATTTACATTTAAATACACATATAGTGCATATAGTGCAGGGGACTGATTCTAGAAAGTATTTGGGCACCTAATTCCTACTCTTGTGTCCCACAATATTTTTCATAATCAAGCCACATTAATCTATCAAACACTTCCAATACTAAGATAGGAATCTACTTTGGAAATATTATTTATTAAATTATTAGGGCCCTGTGAGTTTGGCAGACTTTGGACAGCTATTTTGAAGGCCAGTACATGAAGGTTCAAAGGTACTAAATTGATGATGAGGCACATCAGTGGAAGAGCTGTGTCAAGTACCTATCAGACTTAAATTCTAGTCCTCTGGATTCAACATTTATTTATGGTGTCACCTGTATATCATATAAAGCCCCAAAAATGTGCACTTTAATAAAATTTCTTGGACTCACTAATTGCTATGATATTTCTCTGTAGTATTCTCTTGTACCTGAGATTCAATACATGGATAGTTTCCTAGAAGTCAAAGCAAATCAAATATAAATATGAGTTTCAGTATGAGGTCCTAAGGCATAATAAATGGGATTTTTCTGAAGTTCATCTTGCTGCTGTGACTTTTTAGTTATTGGGGATATTTTTCAGTCTTTTTTCCAATGATTTGTTTACCCTTACTGTCAGAGAATATGGAGCTGTTCCATGCAGATTTCTTTGCTTTATGGATCACAGCAGGGAGACACTGACAAAGGTTAGACATGGCAAAATTTACTTTATTTGGTACAAAATAAAATAGGAAAGATATAAAATTCTATTTTTTCACTCTATAAGAGATATTACAAATTAGCTAAATTGCAAAGTATGTTGCTAATTTATGCAGCTCAGAATGCTAAATGGCATTCTGAGCTGTGTAAATTAAACATGATACATAAGACAATTTCACATATAAAGCATTATTATTTGAACTTCCTGTGTAGGCAAAGAAAAGCCATACATAGTTTTTAAAAGAAGTTCATACATATTGCTCAGCTGTAGTAGCTTGCATTCTAGTAAGTGATATCTAAGTCACCTTAGCTCTCTCACAACATATCCACTCAAGGGAGGCAGAAATTCTGGAGCACTGGCAAGACATAAAATTGTGAGAGACTCTATGTGAAGGCTTTTTCAACTGTGCTATTTAAACTAAAGAAAAGCTTTGCCATTATTTACAGGCTTTTCCATGGCTGTCTTCTCAGGCAGCTATGATTACATTACTGCTGGACGATTTTCTGTGGCCCTTTGATACAGCATGCCTCAGATATAAGGAAAATAATGAGGCCATGAGTCTGAAAGATGTCTTGAGCCTCATTTTAAAACTTGCCCCATCCATCTTCAAATTGAACCACTTTACAAGCCTAAGTATAAGCACCCACTTAATTATTTTGTGGAATGGGAATGCTGATGAGCCACAGAAGTAGCCGAGAGGGAAATCTTACTGAAAGCTTGTCATAGAGCTTTGCTCTGTGTCCCTGCTTCTCAGCATATTGTAACACCAAGGGTATAGACCAACAAACTGCCCCATCCCACCAAAAAAAAACAAAAGCAAAGAAACCACCCAGAAAACAATTTGTGGAGAAAATAAATGAAAAAAATTAAAACAGTTGCTACTAATAAAAATGTTAAAAATATGTATAAACAAATATTTTCTATTTTTCAGATATGTTATGTAAAACATAATTATCTTAAGAGATATGAAGGTATTGAAAATGTATTTCAACTGCTATTAAAAAAAAGGGTGTAGTGACTAAAAATGGATTATTTTCAAAGAGCTAAGCCAATTCCAAATTCCTCTGGAAATCTACCAGGTGCTCTTTTAGATGTGCCAAGTGTATCTCTCTGCTATTTTTCATTTTAGTCTTCCTATAGATTTTTTTTACAAAATTTGCTATGGGATAAAAAGTGATAACTTTTTTTTTTTTTGTGGTTGATTGATACCACTGTCAAGATCCAAGTTTTTGGGCTGCCTCGCTGCTATGAGAGGGAAAAATCCATCCCTGTTATATTTTTTTTAATGAATTTTGTAGGTCCTGTACAGCTTTGGAACATGAGGGTTCTAAGTTAAGAACCTGAGTATTTTTCAGGTGGAACTGACATATGGAAATATTAATGATCAAGTTATGGAAGTTTTGGACACCTTCCCAGGGCTGCATTAATTTAAACATTCAAGTGCAGAAATGCAACTATTAATCCCATCCCTCTAATGGTAAGGTTCAGCAGATGCTTTGTGTTCTTGTCCTGGGTAGACATGTTAGTCTTTGAGTACTGAAATGTAAGAAGCCTTTTCCAAAGAGCAGGAATTCCCACAGTCTGTACTCCCAAGCAGCCCAGGTCATTTGTGAAGCCTTGAACTTCTTTTAGGAGGATCTACAGAATCAGCACAGCATCAGAACAAATGCTCTGTGTTTACACAACAAGACTTGAGAATATTTAACTCACTGATTTAGCTACAGAGGTACACTATACCCTCTAAAGTAAAAAAATAAGACAAGACTTAGAAAACAAAGAGGTTGGAGGTTTCATTACTTGACCAATTCTGAATTATCATCCTTTCCAAGCAAAATAACAGGATTTCCTAGGAAAGGAGACGTTTGCAAGGGCAAAAAGGCTTTTTTAAGTAGTGGAAGTGTTTTACAGAACAACTCTTTCAGTGATACTACTGCAGAAAGGGAAGAACAGAGTATGTACAGAATTTTAACAATCATCTCTCTTCTCATGAGACACCATTGAAGTAATATATCCAGGATTATACAACCTGGAGAAGGCTTCAGGGGGAATTTTATTATGGCCCTTTGGTATGTATAGGGCTCTTATAAGAAAAATGGAGACTTTCTAAACAGGACCTGTAGTAACAGGAAAAGGGACAATGGTTTTAAAACAGAAGGGTGGTTCAGAATGGATGCTTTTTCTCCTGGCTTTTCTTTCATCTTGTTTGATTTTTTACCGCTGCTTTTGCAACTTCAGTGATGTTAATTGAGGTAAAATTTGGTCCTTTTCACTGACTCCTTTCATCCCGGTCCATTTGCTTTTAGTCACTCAATTTCTAAATTTTCTGTTTTTTTTCAATTGCCTTTGTATTTGATCATATCTCCTTTCCAGAGTGTTTGTAAGGCTTTCATTTCAGTTTTCAAGATTTCATTCCCTTTCCTGAAAGGAAATTTTTCCTTTCAGGAAAGGGAATGAAATCGTGAAATTGGAGGGGAAAGGGGAACAAACGCTCTGGAAGGGAGATATGATCAAATGAAACTACAATTGAAAAAAACCCAAAAATTTGAAATGCAGAGTCTAAAAACCTATTGCACTTATATGAAATGAGGTGTAGTTAAATGGACCAAAACTTGCCAAAATTATTCCCACTGAAATGCAAATATCAGGGAAGAAATCTGAACAAAGAGCCAGTGAAGAATCTGAAGAAATGAGGTACCACAAAAATAAAAAATTAGAGAGCAAATGAAAACAATGAAATACCATGGGATGTCCTGAAGAGCAGGGAAATGGACCAAAGCTTGCCAAATTAATCCACATTGAAATCTTTCCTTCCTGAAAAATCATTCTCTTTCCTGAAAAGAAATTATTCGAATGCCTTTTTAATTATTTGGATTTTTCTGTGTTATTGATAAGACACATGTGATTTATATTTCATTCTAATTGATCCAATAAACTCTCTAAGGTAATTATTGTCATCAGCCTGTGTTTGTTTATTATCTAGATATGTACATTACAAAAAAAACCCAAGAAACCACCATTGGGTGTATTCCTTTAGTTAAATCAGTAGGTCAAAAGAGTAGTTAAATCAGATGGTCAATGTGGTTCTCTTAAACCTGGCACACATTGAAGCAAACACTTTGAAAGAAATGGCCACAGTAGACTAGTGTAGGAGAAAATAAATGGGCTGAAAGAGGAACATGGGAGGTTTAGTTTAGGAGAAAGAAAATTATTATAATTGTGAAGGAGTCTGAACACTGAAATAGATTGTTTGGGGATACTGTGAAATCTGTATAACTAGGATTTTTAGGATTAGGGTAAATAAATAGATCAGGAGTGATTTAGGCAGAAATAATTGTACCCAGGGACAGGATGTACTACATGACTTCCCTTTGTGAATTATGTCATTATATGTCTCTTTACTGGTGACCTTTGAAGAGTCCAGGAATGATGTGAGTATGGAGAATGACTGCTCCTAGTGAGTCTAGTATAGCTGCAGTTTATTTTAATGATGCCTTTCTTTGGAACATGTCTACAGAAGACTTTGGCAGAATTTGTTTTCTTATAAGCACTTTGGAAAGGGAACACTGTAATTTTTATAAGAGAGTAATCAAATTTTGGCAAAAAATTTGAAGACCTTATGCTTTTTTTATATGTGTTTATAAAAACTAGTCATACTCTCTGTAAGAATTTCAGGGATGAGTCTCATCAAGGACTTCAAAAGCACTTTAGGTGAGATCTGAAACTTGTTTATGACAGCAGAGATTTTCATATTACTTCTTAATTGGCTTCATGTCAGGCTTTTTGTGTGCTGTTCGTGTAGTGACTGCTGTTTTCTTACTATGAATGAATACAGTATGACAAATATTCCTCTTACCTTGGTTAAAGGAAGTTTCTTCCATGTCCACAATCAGTTGCATGTGTGCAATACCATGTTCCTGGGCTGTGTTGAGGAAAGCTGTGATATCTCTTGAATCAAATCTGCCTGCCTCAGTGACTGCTGCAAGAGACTTTGACTATTTTTGCCTGCTAAGAGATCATGATACATCTTATGAAAGGACAAGCTGTGTTATCAAAATACTGCTAGCCACACAGAAAAGCATCAAACCCCCTTACCTTGTTTCTTTAAATGCATCTCAGACTGAATTTAATGGTGCTGCTATTTTTTCGCAGACATATTTCAGACTACATTCACTCTGCCTGACATAGACAACCTCCTTAAAAAACACAAAGAATTTTCAAAACTGTCTGCAATTGAACCTATTAACATTTGTTAACATGTTAAGACTAGAAGTCTAAAAACATGTAAGTGCTGTTTAAGATTGCTACACAAATGAGCATTTTTCCCCTTCCCTATGCCTTTAGGAGGGTCTTTCGCCCACTTCCCTCTCCCTACCAAATGCATTTACTTACTGCATTTTTAAAACTAGAAACATTTGTTCTCAATGCATTTTAAGAGAATAGTTACTATTTTCAAAAAAAGTATATTAGTAAAAAGTATGAAAGTAAAAAGTATAGAGGTAAAAAGTATAGAAGTAAAATTAAGTACCTGGAGTGTCCAAACATAAAACTTAAAGGTGTTTTAGGAGGAATATTAGAGAACTATGAGAATAATTTTTATTGAAGAAGGTATAAACATCATGAATTTGAAAGCAGATGGGTTCAGACTCTGGTACAGCATTTTGGAAGTTTCTCTGCAGTCCAGTAGAGTTGCTGTTATCTCTTCAGATACCTTGTTGGTATCTTTTCAATGAAAAGCAGGGAAATTTGACAAAATACATACTTCCAAGTAGCAGTGTTGCCCAAAGCCACGTTTATCTTGCACTGTTTCTTTTAGTGAGCCAGTGAGTAATCATGCCTTGAAACTTGGATGGTTGTTCTTCAGCAAAATCCAGGGGTCTACCGGAAGGAGCCTCAGGGTGAACACAGCCTGTGATGCTGGGGGTGACAGCTTGAGGGTTTCAGAGTTCCTTTCCTCAGAGATGCCTGATGGTCTGTGTGGCCAGAGCTCTGAATGTCTGCCTGCCTCCAGATGGCTTGTTCTTCAGTAACACCCAACACCTGTACCTACTGTTAAATTGCACTTCCAACGAGGTTGCAGGAGCTATGCAGGTGATGACAGAATATTGCTTATGGTTTTGAAGCAGTGACAGGGAGACACCTTTAACGTGTATCAGAGATGCAGGGAAGAGGTAAAAGCCAAAGGCTGTAAGAGAAAGACAAATTTGTTTAAAACTTTTTTCTGACCAAAAAACTGGTGAGTGGCTTCTGTGAAGAGTGGTGTGGGTTCTTCATCTTTTTGGATATTGAAAGTCTGTATATTTTATTTCAGGTAAATAAAAGAAAGCAGACTCATAGGAAGAGCTATAGAAAAGGCTGGAATAGGGGATCATATATCTTGTTCTGGCTTTAATTAATTGACATGTAACAACTGCTCATTTACTGCATGCCTCTCAAGTCTGCTTGTCATATGCTTCTGATAAACAGCTAATGACTTTTTGTAAACTGGAGTATTTTCTGCCAATATATCAAACACAAATCCAGCCTCTTCTGCAATAATCTCCATAAGTGAGGTGGGTTAGTAAATAGAGGTTTATGGGCTTAAAACAGCCATGAGTCTTCTTTAGTGCATTTGCTGGAACCACAGAAAAACTGCTATAGGCATTCTAAACTGTATCAAATGTAATAGAAGGATCAGGATTTTTTTTTTCATGGGGAGAAAGAAGGTTTTGATCTTATATTTCAGTAAATGTTCCTCTTCTTGTTCCATTGTAGTCTTGGTGGTTCAAGTTTCTTAGCTGCAGTCTGAACATAGTGCACGTAGATTTACACTTGACTAGTGGTACTGTTATGCCATCTACATGCCAGCTGTTTATGGAGTTGCACTATAAACTGCTACCAGCTCACTGCCTTTGTCTGTATTCTAGATATACCAGACAGATTACACTTAGGTTGCCTTTCTCACCACCCCCCCACCTTCTCTATGCTCCACTTTTAAAGGTTTTTTGGCTTACTTTTCCTAAAATTTTTGAACAATTTGAACAATTATGTAATAAGGAGTAAATAGTTTAATAGCTTATCATTGTTTCAGTCATACTGAAGTTTACAGTCATTCAACAGTAATGTCAGAGTGAATTTAAACAATCATTCTTATCAATAAATATACTGAAGAAACTGTAACTCAATAACTACTAGAATGTGTGTCAAACAAAATGGACAGTTTGACAAAATTAGCTACAGAATTAAACCACAGCCAGTTATCTCTCCTTGTACGTGTCTCCTTAGATTTATAATCTCTTAGCCATCCAGTTGCAAGTGATTTTTTAAAATTTTTTTTCACTGAACTCTACAATATGATGGAGGGTATTTTTAAAACAGATCTTCTTTGAGCATTTAGTCAGCTTCAGTTACTGATAAGAAATGGCTGAAATTTCTGCTTGCTTTGTGGAAAATATTTCTGAAGAAACAGAAACAGAAGGTGTTTCTGCCTACAAAGTAGTCTTGTTTATCTCTTATAAAATAAATATATAAAAATATCCTATCACCTGCTCAGTGTTGAGGGTTTATTCTATTTTATTGGAGCTTTTAAAATTTTTTTTCATTGTTTTGGGCAACTGTCAAAGATTCACTGGAGCTGTTTAACAGCAAAATAATGCAGCCAGAGCAACTGGGCAACTACTGGACTGGGCCTAGTCTGGACATCAATGTATATTCATTCCATAGCCCTTTGCTAGAGTATTTGCAGAAACAATGATGTGGTTTTACTTGGAAGCAGAGGCAAGAGCAGGATGCTGTTGCTATGTCCTGCACATGGACCAAAAAGGGCTTCTGAAGCCCTGTTTTTTTTCTCTCAAGTGACACTGAGCACGACAAGGAAAGACTTGGTCTTCACAGGTTTGTTTACAAATGAGAAAGTGTAATCCACCCCATCTTAACCCTCCTTGATTTGTGTGGCGTTATTAGAACACCTCTTGTTTCTTTTTTTCCTCTGAGGTAAGTCTACTGATTCTTCTTCATGAGTTTCTGGGATGTTTGAGCTATTTGCTGTTCTTGTGTTTTGCCTCTCCTTACTTTTAGAAACCAAGAGACAGCAGAACAGATGTTCCTTTCTATCTCACTGTTCACTGCCATATCCATATGGGAAGCGCATGGAGTGGCTTTTGAACTGATGCTTTTTTCTCTCTATTCTGCAATATAAAGAGATTTAGTTTTCTTCTGCATAAATCAGGCTATGTGTCTTGGGGATGGTTTATATCCCATCCCATTTTTGGGTCTGATCAGTTATGTTCGTTTGTGTGCTCAAGGTTGGCGGCTGTCCCTGCCCCACCCTCCATCCTCCCTGGCTCTGGAGCTGTGGTGACAAATGGAAGCTGAGTTGGGGGATGAGGCGAGAGGCAGTCTGCTCTTTTCCAGTGGGTGGTTTGACTGGACATGCATGACTGGTATCTCTGACCAGGGATTCTGCTGTTTCTGTGGGTTTTGGCTGCTTTTTTTTTGTTTTGATTTTGGGGTTTTTTTGTTGGTTTTTGGTTTGGTTTGGTTTGGTTTTTTGCATTGTTTTTTGTGGTTTTGGGTTTTTTGGTTTTTTTTCTTTTTCTTTTTTTTTTTTTTTTTTTCATCGTTGTTGTGACTGAGCTTTTTGGCTTAGGCTTCTTTTGCTGCTCTGCTGTTGGGGCACCCAGAGCCAGTGGATGCCCCACCATGACCTGGGACCGCCCTTATTTCCCACCAAGGTGCTGCCCTCAGCTTCCAAAGAGCGTGGATTCGAAGGACCAGCCAGTGCCGGTGAGGAGAGCCCGAGGAGCTTTTTACTGCATCCCGGAGCTGGACTGCTACTGCCCAAGCCCCACCATACCTCTGCCATTGCTCCAGGTTTGTGCTGCACTGTAGCTTTTCACCCTCTGCCTACCGGAGGTCCTGCTGGAGGTTCCAGCTTGCTTCTCTGGAGGTTTCCTGCTACAGCTCCTTTTGCTATCCAGAGGGTGGCCGATCCTGGTGCCCTCTGGAGGTTTGTAAAAGAAGCCCCTTCTCCACCCCCTGCAGTTGCTTTCCACTGTCACCGCGTGCTCCTCGAGCCCACGCCAAAGCGCCCCCTGCAGCCACGGGGGAATCACTGCACCTGCCCCGCCCACCGGGAGCCACCAGCGCCCCTGCCGGCTGTGACCGTAACTACACCAAAGGGGAGAGTGCCGCAGCCGAAAGGCTTCACTGGCTTCTGGGTTCTGTTTGTGGTTAATGCTGTAGTTGTTGTTGTTTGTTTTCTTTATTATACCTACTAGTAAAGAACTGTTATTCCCATATCTTTGCCTGAGAGCCCCTTAATTTCAAAATTATAATAATTCAGAAGGGGTTCATATTTTTCCATTCCAAGGGGAGCTTCTGCCTTCCTTAGCAGACACATGTCTTTCAAACCAAGACACTGCCATAAAAGTTTTGAGAAGTTAAAGATCCATTTTTTTTTTCTGATGAGTGCCTGCAATGAGTTGAATTCAGGTTGTTTGGGAAGTGAGAC
Source organism: Irena cyanogastra (assembly GCA_013397155.1). NCBI lineage: Eukaryota > Metazoa > Chordata > Aves > Passeriformes > Irenidae > Irena > Irena cyanogastra. The sequence goes on from VWZV01007745.1 coordinate 216,498, forward strand.
AGTGTGCTCACCACACAGCTGAAACTATTCCTATTTTAAACACTCCTAATTGACATTCAGAATCGATTATTGGAAATGATCTAACAAAGAACTTTGAGTAGTGACTGGACCACTGAAAAACTCCATGATCCGTTGATAATAATTTATGATCATTTGTGAGGATATAGTATAAAATAAAGCAATCTCCATAACAGCCACAGTCAGTTTTCCTATTTGGTATGTGTTTTGTTACATTGCTACAGTGAAACAGCCAAGCTAGAATAGCAGTACCAGGAAACGTACAAATGCTTCTGTTTGGCATAGTTCTGCCGAGCTCACCAAATTGTGCATCAGCTACAGGCAGCAGGAGATCATTCAATTATTTTTTCAGTGTTTTTCCAAATGTCTCAGAAAGAGGCTGCTAATATTTTGCAAGTTCCTTAGAGAATTCATCTCTGAGGTCTAGGTAGCTGCTCTGGTACCACAAAGGAAATACTATATTATTGGGTCCCAGCAGTGCAGAGAGCAGTCAGCACCCCATCATTTCTCTGCTGCAGAGAAGTGGTGCAGACAGGTTCCTGTAGAAAGCAGAGAGCTGTTGGTAAGCCTACTTTATTTTCAATTTTCTTGTACTAAGTGCAGTGTATCTGGGCAACTTGCACTCTCTTCTATATTGTGAATAATTCCAGTGAGTTTCATAAATGAATTAAAATGTAAAGATGCATCTCAAAGGATGAGATGAAACTGAAGAAAGAATGATTGCATTTGAGAAAGGAGGTTTTAATGCATATGACTGTGGGATGCCATGATCTGGAGGCTGTCTTTTCACTGGCTGTTGATAAATATGTCTGCTGAGGCCACCAAGGGCACAAACAAGTGTTAACACAAGGAGAGGGCAGGTGACCAAACCACCCCTCTTTTTCCTGCTGAAAACAAGGCCACATTCCACCTTTATCTCTGCAGAAGATTTGGTTTCTGAACTGCATACTGCTATAATTGCTGAGAACATACGCATTCTGCTTGCTGCACTGTATGAGCCCTCTGAGCTTCATGTTTGCACTAGAGATATTTTCCTTCCTGCTGGCTAAAACTCAGGTTACGGAGTCTGAGCGCCAGCTTCACCACCTATGTCTACCATGCATCACTTGGTGACCTGGGCTTTCGGTGAACCCCAATTCTTGGGGACCTCTTGGTGACCTCCATTGTGCCAAAGGGGGCCTCTCTCTGTCCATGCTTATTGCCTTGAAGATGCATAGCAGATGCCTCTTACGAGGTGCTGTTATGACAGGTCACTGCTATTAATGCTTGCTTCTCTGCCCTATCTTTGACCTTACACTACTGTGCATTTTTAAGACTATAATCTGTCAGAAGGCTGATGTCATTGCAGGGCAAAACAGTGGAAGAAATGGGGTCAAAGTGAAAGCTTTTATTCCTGTATAAATATCTGAAACAACACAGGCACTCCTAAGTCTTGACAATGCATTTCTCTTTCCCTGTGTTTCCTTTTCTTTTTAATAAAACATGCTCTGTTCTCAAATTCCTGTTTCTGTGATCGAAATGTTAGAATTGGATGAGATACATGTTAACCTCCTGAAAGACTAGTGATCTTCTAACACAGATTTTAATGGCTCATCAGTGTAAAAGGAAGGGTTACTGGACTGGTGGGGCATAAACATTATTCATACTCAAAAATAATATCTTGCTCTGAGTTCACTTGCTAGCTCCTTCTTGGCAAAAAGGGCAAAGTGTAACCATTAAAAAGTAGAAACCAAGAAAACACAGACAAGTGCTTCTGACCTGAGTGATATGCAGGCAAACTCATCACTGAAGGATTGTTTTACAGGTCTGAGTGGGTGCAACTCTCCAGGATTAAGTAGAACTACTTGTCTTTACAGCTGCAGAGAATGTAACATCAAATGTTTAATAGCTTGATACACAGTTCAGAGAAAACAAGTCTACATCCATCGCTTAATTTTATTGACTGTTTGAACTGTCCACGTTTTCTGATGTCTCCAGCTCACATCATGAAAAGAAAGGAAAACACCCAGAATATAAACAATGAGATCTAGTCTAAAAATGAAGCATTGGAGGTGAGTTTGAATTTGAACTGTTTTCTTTGTCTGTTTCCTTTGTGGGCATCCCCTGTGTACTTCTGACTCAAGTCCCTTTGGCAGAGGTATGGGTGTAGCTGTTTTAAAGCCTACATTGCCTGTAACCCCTGATAAGCTAATCACCACTGGCTATAGACCAGGAGCTGGTGTAAAAGAGTTTGTTTGGCGTTGCTCTCTGCTGAGAGCTGCCTGAGTTAACCTGGTTACTTCTTTGATATCACTGTTCTACTCTAGAGACACCTTTGTAACATTTCCTTTGGCACTTTGGAAGAGGTACTTGTATGTTTGACACCTCCTTTGACATTTTGTGGCAACCTGGGGGAAAAAGATGCCCAGCTGAGCGGAGCTGTAAGCGCCTCTGAAGTGGGAATAGGGTCATGATATCGCTGTGCTAACAAGATGTACTTAAGAATGTTTGTGTCTTGCAGGTACTCAGTAGTGTTACTTTAAGTTGTAATTCATTCAGGAGTAATTAATTTTTTGGCTTACCGATATGCTTTAGTTTAGAAATTAATAATTTTGGTTTTACTTGTATTTGGACCAGTGATCTTGATTAAATAGTTCTTCCCTGATTTCTAATGCAGTGATTCATTCAGGAAGAGTTTTGCCAATATCAGTAAGTATCTTAAAATGCCATAATTCATTTTTAGTACAGTCAATAATGGCAGATCATGATGAAGGATCAACAATTCTTTTTCTCTACCTCTCCAGTGAATCTACAAATATGTACATACTTTAATAGCTGAGGCAGTATGCCTTTGTGAATATTTACACTGAAAGGGTTTTTTGTTGAAAAATTAGTTCTAATTGACAGTACTGCCTCTTTACGTACTTACATTATCTGTTGTCTTTTTTTCCTTTCTGCTGGTCTTCCACTACAAATTTCAACTATTTGTAGCTCTGGTTCATGTTTCTTCCTCAAGGTGGGTTATAGATGCAGACAGTAGGTTACAGTGGGTTAAGAATGTTTCTTTAATCCCTAATGACTGATATAATTGACGTATCTGAAGCAGTTTTAAAACAAATACATTTAATTCATGGAAAAAATCATCCTGAAATATTATTTTTTTCTATCCTATTAATTTCAAGTATCAGTAATAGCAGAGGTTGCAGGTAAATAACTGGTTCTTTAAAAAAGAAAAAAAGAGTGCATGATAGGGAAGAATGCTTTTTTGAGAACTTGCAGTAGGATACGGGATGATACATGGAGAAGCAGTGAAAGAAGGACACAATGCATTTATCTGACCAAATTCATATTTCTTGTGGTTTCTTACACCTAAGTTGGCTATTAAACCTTGTTTTGTAGTCAGTGGAGAGAAACAGGAGCTTCTTAGATCTAGCTTGTAGACAGCTAAAATAGATCAGATGAACCAAACCTTAAAAAAAACCCCATTTTCTATGTGTCTACAGGGAGGTCTTTGAGTGACTAATTTCAGAGCAGACATTTACTGAGGTGTCCCACCACATGAGTCTATGTTACCTGGCTTAGTTTTAGAGCAGTGACTGTGATAAAGGGAAGGCGCTCTGCTCCAAATTCACCCAAGTGGATGTGGCTGTAGCACAGGTCTCTCTTGCACTGAGCTGATGCCATGAGATTTGATTTACATCTGGGAAGGCAAGGCCATGTCCCATGGGGCCATTGGAACCTCAGTGATACTTCTTGATCAGGTAGCTTGGGTAGCTGGCTGAAATTAAGTGGATAAGTCTCAGTCCAACATGGTCAGTGTGTCTGTTTGGCTACTCCTGTTTCATGAGGAAAACTGAGAAGCCTTGGTTCTGATGCAGAACAAGAAAAATAATGTTTGAACTATTCATGTGAAACACTCATGGTAAAACTGCAAAGCATCAGGAGAGAACTGACAAGGTCTGGCTTTTTTAAAATGGGGGATGAATTTTCAACTACTTAGGGGATGCCCAGAAGTAAGAATGTTAGTCTTTGGAATATTCCTGTAGTTTCAAATGGTGATTCCTTTAGTACAATTGCATAGTGTTTTTTTTTAAATAATTGCCATTATTAATTTAATATGCGCACTGTCTGTATCTGTTCCTTAAAAAAATATCCTGTTCCTGGAAGAGCTTAATTATCTCTTTCCTCTCCTTTTCTCTTTTTTACTATCATCTCCTGTGCTATCAGTCCCTGCATGCTTTTTTAAAATTTTTTTCTTTTTTTAAGAACACTGGATCTATTTGTGTCTCTTAAAGTCCACTGATTTTTGTCTGGAGACCTGTCAAATAAAGCTGGTCTCCAAATGGAATTTACACATATATTAAAATAATGATGTTATTGTGTCTAAATTTATTTTACAAAGATTTGTGTTCCCTCCAAAATGCAACCAGTGTAGATAGAGACCTTATGGCAAATAATTGAAATTAAATTTTTCTCTAAGAAGTTCAGAATCAGCTAAGGAAATGTAGTTCTTAACAGAATGGTGGAGACACTGCTGCAATTGATTGCTATGATGTTAGCCTAGGAGATCAAGCTGGCTGCACTGTGTAATTAATACATTGTGATGAATGCACTGGATGATATCACTTAATAGGAGGAACTTGTGCTAACCATCATTATCAATTCTGCTTTTTCAATTTCAGATTGTGGTTAACTGATTTGACATTAAATTCCCCTTTACTTGTGTCCTGCACTGCAGAGATTAATTGTTTTGTGGCCGGAGATCAACAGAACATTGATCCACAAGTCAAATCTGTCTACCCACCTTTCACATGCTTTTTGCTTACTACATGGTGGAGTAAATTAAACTGATCTGCTACTGTAAGCTGCTATTTCAATATAAATCTCTCCTTTTATCTTAAGCTCTTTATCACAGTTTTAACAGTGAATTCTGTGCACTCAGTTACTCCTGTCTGTTCAGATTCACTAGTCTTAGGATCCTTCATGCCAGACTGTGGGAAATGGAAATGGTAGAGAACAAGACCTGTTTGCCCTGGGAGGAAGCCTTGGTTTGAATTAGAGAGAAAGTCCAGCCTCATTTCCCAGAGTTCACTGCTTTTCTATGCAAATGAAAAAGTGCCTGTTGTAGAGCAACACCCCAAGCCTAGAAAGTTCTTTGTGTCTTGTACCCCCCATGACCTAACACCCCATGTCACTCCCCCAATGTACTCCTGTTGGTTTTTCCCCCGTTCTATCATCTGTGCCTCTTCTCCCTGTTGGTTACACAGCATCCTTCCTTCCCACCTTCTTCCTGAATATAACCCCTGACCCACCTCCAGTGACCTGCTTCTTGCCAAGATGCCCTTTCAGCAGAGAGGTCCTCCTGCGTGTTCCTAACCCCCTTCCCCCACCCGCTAAGACCCCTCAGACCTGCCTACAATAAATCTCGCTGGAAAAACATCTTCCAAGAAGTCCTCCTGTATTATCTGGTGCAGCATGAATTACTCCATCCGAGCTCAGGTGAACGGTGAGCTGGGGGGAAGGGGAGCTGCTGCGTCCTTGGAGCAGCCACCGCCCTGGCCAGCACCGGCCTGGGAAGAGCCCCCATTACAGGAGGCTCGCCTCGCGCCAGACAGCATCTGCTTCAGTAGGATTGGAATAATTTAGCAGCTTTGAAAATGCTACTGTCATTTATTCTAGGAGTCAGCTGTCTTAGAAAGACCCAGGAAAGGTCAAACTATTGGTTGGGTTAGAACTGACTTTTAATTTAATTGCAAAGATGAGAAAGTAAACATTATTTTGCAAACTTCAGTCAATAGAGATTGTTGAGGAATTTTTTTTTCCTTATTTAAAAAGAATAAACCAAATATTAATACTGGAATTCCAAATTAATCAAGAAAAGGCTAATGCTCTAAAAGGCTGGAATATCGTCAAAATGCTTTGAAGACAAAGCTGGTCATTGTATGCACGTATTTACCTAATTGAAATAGACTGTTTCATGAGCAGAGGACCATTAAAAATGGCAGGAAAAAAGCTATCCAACATTATCCATCTTGGGAAAAAGACAAGATCTGTCTTTAAGTCAGAATAGTGACAATTCAAGAAAATGCAAACATGAATCCAGAAAGATCCAGCCTGTGTGTCTTATGTTTTGCCAAGGAGGTCTGTGAAACCAGGTCTGCCCCTACTTACAGAGGAACTTATGAATAAATCCAAACCACACTTTTACCAATGACAAATGTTACTAGAAAGAATCAACATAATTCTGTGAGTTGTACACCCATATTCCTTTGCAATTACTGCAAGAAAGGCTTGGAAATAAAAATTACTATTTTGTTGAGAACTCTGAAGTCTTTGTATATAAATTATGAGAAAGTCCAAATTTGGTAATTAAATAAACACCACCACCCATCTAGAAAGATGGAAGCAAAATGAAGACCGTTTCTGCTGTAGACTATATATAGTGTAGAGTGGAAGGGAATCAAACATCAGTGCCCACTTTTTTTAGTAAAAATGTATCTGACTTGCCCTTTCAGAAAAAATTAGTTGCAGTCCCACCTGTTCATATAATAAATTCAGTGATATGAAGGGGACTTGGTTCTTTAGAAGTGTATTGATTAAAGGTATAATAAAATAGACATCGTGCTTCAGAGTTTAGAAATTTCTAAATTTTAAGAGCTTTACTTATCATGATATATCAACATGGCCTGTAATATGGCAGATAACCCTCACTAACTGCATTCCTTTTGCTAAACACTGCTTCTGTATTTAAAAGTGTGATAGAAAGATAGTGGTGTTGCTTACCAGTGCTCAGTCCTAGCAAGACTTTGCAGATGTTACACCAATTAATTTGTATTAGAATCATAAAAAATAGTTTTGCTGCTGATTTTGACTGCAGACATTATTAATAAAGCCTTTTAAAAAATGTTTAGCAGCGCAGATTAGAGATGAAAATCCTGGGTTTATAATGGTTTCTGGGTTCCATAATTCTGCATTAGGTGTTTTGCACATATACTTTCAGCCAGGTTGGTCCAAATATTCCACAGGTATTGAAGTATTCTGGAGTTGTTATAAGAAAACAACTAATGAGCAAAAAAGATTTGACCAATGTTTGAATATAGTAACATTTTGAATTTGTTAATGGTTTTAGAAATCTTGAACAATTATTATTTGGATATTTTTTCTAGCAGTGTCTGTACCTTTATTAGTAGGAACAATGAGTAATTACTCTGCCTCATTTGAATCACAAGCATCAGTAGCTGTCTCTCCCTTCACTCTGAAACAATGTTTTCTTGCAGGTAGAAGAGAAAGACTTTATTCCCCTGCAAAAATAAGAAAACTTTTTAAACTCTTTAGTGCACTTCTATACCTTCTATAAAACTTCCAAAAGTTTTAAATTTTTCAGTATTGTCAAGTCTTGTGATTTTTGTAAATTATTGTGGGGCGTTTAGTCATCATAAGCTTTAATATTCTCTTTGGATTTTGAGATCTGGGACTTTGAGACTTATATGAAAATCCTGACTTGTACCAAAGGAATTCGTTTGGGTTTTTTGTTGGTTTTTTTTTTGGTTTTTTTTGGTTTTTTTTTTTTTGTTTTTTGTTGATTTTTTTGTTTTGTTTTGTTTTGTTTTTGTTTGGTTTTTTTTTCCTTGGGAGTTTAAAGTCTGATCCCTAGCAGCTCCATGTTTCTCAAAAAGAAATTAAAAGCACTCTCTTCACTTTTATTTAATACTGTTTGGTCACAAGGAGGAAGAACAGAAAGCAGAGCCAAGCTTGATTATTTCGGAACAAATGCTAACTTTCAACATATTCAGTCAGAAAATAACTTTTTCACTCACTCTGACTTCTCTGTGGGATCTCTCTGGTGGACAGCGCAGTATCTTCTAGAGGAAGTAAAAATAACACCATAGGAAAAGTCTATTCTTGAGGCCTGAGATTCTGAGGGAATCTCACTGAGATCATCAGGGAAGCTCACCGGTAAAGGATGTGGTTAGTGAAACCATTTAATACCAGAAAGGCAATCTCACACTTCCTGGAGGATGAATAAAGAGGGCACTGACCAGAGCAGACAGAGCTATGCTGTCTGTCAGCAGTAGTACTTTAGGACAGTGTCTTTCCTAAAAAGTCAGTTTACACGTGTAAGATGGTTGCAGTAGTGTTGGACTTGCCCAGCATGAACAAGTGCTACTTCCAGTAACTTTGTTATCCTACAAAACTGTAGGCAGCAGAAAGGGACACTATGTCATCTCAGTGACATTTTTAGAGTCATTAACATTTCAACTTGAAATTCTCAGTAGCTGAAGAGAGGCTCAGTTGCTCAAATAAAAGTGTCCACAACACTGATTAGAAGCTGAAAGGATTAGCTTCATGTCTCTGATGTTAATGCTTCCTGAAATGAAAAGGAAAAAAATGTTCAAAGGCCCAGACGTAATGCACCTGACTTCCTCAGACCTATCAAAGGGTTAGCATCAATAACCAAGTAATGGCTGCTTTATAGTTTGAATTTTCTGACCCAGTGTTTTCAAAAGGCTGGTAAAAAGCCATACTACTGAGACGAAATTTTAGGTTGGAATGACTATAAAAATAAAACAGTAATGATAGAGCAATTTGTCTTGGTCTAAGAGAAGAAGGTAAACCTGTAACTGTGCCAGTATGGAAGAGCAAGCTGGAGAAAAATAAGTTGCATGTTTTCATGTGCATAGCTAAGCATACTGAAAAACACGGATAGCATAGGATGAAATTTTTTAAAATGCTTTTATTGAATCTCTGCTTCTCATGGCAAATGCCCCTTTTTGCTCTACAAGAGGGTCTTAAACACTATCAAAGTCTAGATTTTTGAAAACAGGCATTTTAAAGATGTTGAATGCAAAGTCCTTTTGAGTGTAATGTCACACTTCAGTTAGGCTACATTTTAGGCTTTAGACATACAAGTAATTGTTCAACTATTTAATTTTTATGTATGCATCAGCCTTCATGGAAGTGAAAATAGAATTCAGAAAATTTAAACTCTGTTTAAACAAGAGAAGTGTTTGGGCCTATAGGAATGTGATAACACACTCACTTGAGCCATAGAATCATTGATAAAATTAACTTCATTTCTGTACCTGCTTCAAGTTTCTGTAGTATTGACAATAGCTCTTAGGGAAGGGAAATAAGTTCTATTGGTTGTACTGCAGCTTAAATAATTTGTACTTTCCCACTTAAATTTCTGGGCAATACGTGCATGCAAGTGTAAAGGTCATTTGGTAGAGAAGGGTTTATCTCTGTCAGATGTAATAAACACTTTTGTTCTCTTTCTGTCTGAAGCTTAAAAAATCTTTCATCCAGAAAACAGAGTGCAAGAAAATAGTAGGTTAAATTATGCACAGTTTTTGGAAAACAAGCTTCTGCAGCTCTTATGTCAGATAATGCCACTAACATCTTTGGAGATTGCGCCTACCTTTCAGATTATAAAATATCACTGTGGGACTCCTTTGTATCTCCTTGGACACAGAGAAGATATACCAAAATTTGAATTATCAGAAATCATATCTTCAGCTATAACAATGTGGGTTTTGAAGACTGTGGTGTCTCTGAGTTATTATCCCCCATTCTATACTCAGAAGCCAGGTCACATACTGCCAGCTGTATCTTCTTTTTTCCTTCTCTATTTGGGGTACATCCAAAAGATTTATTTTCCCTTCATAAATGCACTCCATAGAATACTTAAATGCACTTCTTCACACAGTAAAAATAATGTGAATCAATGGGAAGAGAAATCCTTTAACCCTTCCTTTCACAAAGCAGATTATTTTACCACTTGTTGAACAATTTTTTATATGTATAAATCACATTTATGTAGTTGTGTACTGTGGAATCTATTATGGTGGAACTGAGAAGTGATATCTGCCTTTGCAAGGCCAGAATTTGTGGTGCAGCCAAGTTTCTTCTGCTAGTCTATTTTCCACACCATCTTTCTAGGTGACTTCTCTCAAATACTGCCAAGAATTATATTCTTCATTTTCTTAGCTTGTCAGGCTTTTAAATTTCCATTATGTTATTTGGCTGTTTTGTCCTTTTTTTTTTCCCTAGCTTGTAATCTAAGTGTATAAGGAAACTTCATTTAGATTTATACACTTCATTGAGGCCAAGGCTTTGCATGCCAGTTTTTTTTTTTGTGACACTATAGGAGAAATAAAACCCCCCACTTATAATGAAAGATTACAGAACACAAGTTTTCTTTCTTAAAGTTGAGCCATGTGGGATTTAGTCATAGTTAGTAAGTATTATGTATATTCCACTGTCTTTTATGTGCCTTTTGTCAGCTCTATTAAGTAGACAAGGTCCCTTGTTAACTGGTAGCCAAGGTAATCCTGTATTGAATGACAGAATAAACTTGAACATCAAATAGGCTGGAAACATTGGAAAATTTCCTTTGAGAATGACAAGATCTGTTACAATAGGCTAAATTTCTGGTTTGATTTTATTTCAGTGATGTTATATCTAATCAGTGGCACAGCACATAAAATGAAAACTGTCTAAGATGCTAATTGAAACATATTTAGAAATATTCAGAAATCATTTAATCCAAGCACTTATTGTTCAGCCTAAAACTCTGAATAAAACCTCCCTTCCATTTTTTTTGTTTTGTTTGCCCCCAGTGATTGACTCATGTTTTCAACACCCCTTTCTTCACCCCATGCAGAAAATTTGAAAATAGCTGTTGGGTGAGTATGGGCTTCTGGCATAAAAAAAAATTGGTCTCTGACATTATTATGCACAGGGAGAAAGATGAATTGAGAAGCTGTATTTGAGCTATAAGACCAATGGTAGTTTTCAAGCATTCTGTGATGCCCATAAGGTGATTGCTTGTCCACAAATTCAGCTGAATTCACCTTACTCTTTGCTCCAGTAAGCCATCAGCAGCTCTAATGCTTTTTGCCCCCTGCACCCCCCCCACAAAAAAAAGATGGAAAAATGGTAGAGCAATAAGAAGATATTTAAAACTCAAAGTTCAAATGGTGTATATTCAACTGTCCTAAATATGTGGTTTTCAGTGAGGTCACTAGTCATATGATTTGTTTCACTGTGAAACTGTACTAGAAAAAGGATTCAGTTAATTTTTACATGGATTGACATTTTTACCAAGTTTGAGCTTGTCTAGTTGTGATATTGGAAAGCCTTTTCCTTTGCTTTGTTTCCCTAAGAACTTGGAAAGATCTTTATGCTTGGTCAAAAAAAACCCAACCAAACAAAACTAAAAAACAAACCCAAAAAACTCTCAAAAAAAGAAAAAAAATACACTCAAAAACTAAAAAAGAAAACCCAGTTCTATTCCCTTCTAGTTTTTTGGTGATAAAATCCAAAATTTATTCTCCATGTTTCTCTGCATGATCACATAGGATCTGGGCGTTTCAAAGTGCCTGTTCTTTCTGCTGCCCTTGTGAGTTACAGTAGTACTTTTGTTCATGTTATTTTAGATGGAGAGCTTAAATGACCCTGTTGTACAGATGATCTCAGAAAGGAGCTGGGCTTTCCTGGGAATGTTGAGGTGATGGCTCTTCCCTTGGCATAGCTTTATTTTGCGGCCCCTAAACCAGAGCATAAATGCAATGGGGTTGAAACTTTTCACATTAAATTCATGAGTATGAAATTCTCCTGTGGCACCTTTCCTTTCATTTTGTGTTTACTGAGTTTAGCTTTGGAACAATTTATGGGTGAAGGATGCCTGATACAGAAAACAGGCATGCTTTTGTTCTGCAGCTGTGGCTGCAAATTGGTATAGTGTCTGCAAATTGATGAAAGAGATATGGAAACCAGGCTCCTCTTATTATTTCCGTCCTCTCAGTAGGCCACTTAGTTATCAAAGGCTAGTAGAACTGCTGTCTTTTCTTCCAGGAAATATGGTAGGCTTAACTCCTTTAGGAGAAGCCTTGGGGAAAACAAACTTTTTTTTTCAATAGTAACCCAACATTAAGGAGTAGTACTTTGTCACACATCTGCTCTTGCTGGTTTGTAAGAACTGGTGGTTCTCGGCATGCATTTTGTAGAAAGCATGACTCCTGTGTTTCCAGCCTCTGCTCATAATCAATGTGCCTTCTGATCTCTTAGTTTTGCTTTCATTGTAGGAGGTTACAGGGATAGAGAGAGCAAAGTGTTGTGGCACTGTGTCTGTCAAGGTAACTCAAGGACTAAACAAGCAAGCCAGAAAATTATTTGAAGCACTGGGATATTGATCATCTGTACTGATCAGTTGTTTGTTCTTTTGGTGGCATTTAAACTGCTTTGCTCCTAGGTAAATAGGGAGGGCTGGTGCTCAGCACTGTTTGCTTGAGCTGCTTGGGCTTGCTGGCTTCGCAGTCTGAGGCAACGCCCAGAACTTTTCAGATGGACACTAGATACAGCTGGCCTCTGACCTCTGAGAGTAGCACACCAACAAGCAAGCTCCTGGCTTTCCTCATCCCCCTGTATGAGCATCGTGAGCGATCATTACATTATGCACTAATGAGTCTGCCTGGTCCTTCATAGTAAGAGTAATAGCTTCACCAGTGCAACGTAATTCAGCATCAGAAGAATCTTGGCTTGTTGACTTTTGTAGACTTCTTATAGGCAGAACCACGTTTTCCTCTGACTTTGGAAGAAAACTGCTTGGAAAAGGAGTTGTATTTTGAATGTTTGGAAGCCTTTGCAAAGATGCATCTTTAAACAAAGCACTACAGGCAACTGTTGCACTGCATGGGGAGTACCTCAGTGGGATGAGTAATTCCTTAGTATTTTGTACTACTCCACTTTAATGAAAAATCAGCCTGCCACACTGGTGTCTTTCAGAAAATTCAATATAGTGAGTTTTAAGGCCTTGTTTCCTGTCTTAGCAGGGGTGCAGTGATGAGTTTCTACATGGTACCAATTATTGCATAGAGGTGAAAAAATGTTAAGTACTGAAAAGAAACATTATATTATATTGCTTTTCAATAAATATTTATTTTCGTGGCTGAGAAAATAAAATGAAAAATATTCCATATGAATCTGAGGCAGAGTACGTAATTCCTACATTCACTCATGAGCAAAGCAAGGCAATGATGCAGAATCATTCTTTACTAAATTTTAGCTTTCCACCACTCAAAGCTGAAAGCGAATTTTAAGTTTATTTGCAAACAAGCTTGTTAGGGTATACATTGAGTATATCTGTTGCTTCAGTTTTGCCTTTCATTAGTTTATCCATCTGGCCAGCCTAAAAAGAAGGGGTCTAGTCAAGCTCCTGGACATTTAGTGGTAGCTGCATGACTTTTAGACAGCTCCTTTTTCTTAGTGTCCTCTGTGTTCATCCTCTACTATACATTTGTATTCAAAAAACCTCAAAACTATAAATCAAAAGATTCTGTGACCTTTCCATCCCTGGCAGTGTTCAAGGCTGGATGAGCCTCTGAGTAACCTTGTCTTGTGGAAGGTTCCCTGCCTATGGCAAGAGAGTTGGAACAGGATCATATTAAGGGTCCCTTCCAAGCCAAACCATTCTATGATACTTTGATTCTATGCCTGCAACAAACTGAAATGCTACCTCTTTTTCCCTCTGGTATTTTATATGGTGGCTTCTTACGTCTTCTTTCTTCTTTTTTTCTGTTTTTTTATTTTTTATTTTTTTATTTTATTTTTGCTGTGGGAACTAGGTAACCTTTCAGTTTTTGCTGTCAAAAATCTCATTTTGATCTTGTTCTTAAATTCAGTAATGGGTCTACTTTTTTTTTCCAAATAGAAAACCAAAGCTGTTGTTATATAAGCTACAAGTTATCTTAACATTTGTTGCTTTCCGATAACCCTGATAATCTCTGAGCCTATAAAGTGCATTTGTCTTTTTAGAACACCTGCTTTTAGGGACCAGAACACGAAAGTACAAGTGTTGGTCATCATCCTTCCAGCTGTATGCCACAGCATCCTGCTTGACTAGCCTTAAGACAGAAAAAGTGAAAATATTCAATGAGGCATTTTCAAGTTCTTCACTACACATTTGGAAGCTTTTTATGCCTCCTGTGAAAACATGTGGGATTGATTGATTTTGTTCTATATAAAGGAGCCTCTACAGTTAACTGTGGGATAACAGGTACAACCACTTACTCTATTCTAGTGTGAATGTGTGAATATCCTATACGCCCTTAATGAGTGAAAAATACCTGGTGAATTACTTTGTTAGTAGGAATCTAGCTGTGAATTGACAATATGTAAGCAGAACAAATCAAAAACTTTCCCATAAATAATCTGTTGACAATTAGTCCTTATGCCTGTATGATGGCCACTTCTGATATTCTTGTATGAAAGTGTTATCAGGAATAGTGTGATCCAAATAGTATTTTGAATATAGGAAATTAAAAATCTTGGCTTTGTGCAGATTTGTGTTCCATGACTGTTTGATTTTGATGTGTCACTGTGAGATCTGAGCGAAGCTTTCTCATGGTTGGTATGTTGGGGAAAGGAGAGGAAAAAGAAGGAGCTTAATCTCCCTTATGTTTTCTAGCACCAATGACATTTTTAGTTCCTGCATCACCATAGTGTTTATTTGGAATGTTAATAGGTTTTTTCTTCTCTGTTTCATCATCTGCTTGATCATGGCTACAAGTGTTGTATATACAGACGTTTTTCAGGTGTTGACATTTCCATAACACAGGTTTTGAAACTAGTCAGTGAACAGAAAAACTAATGGTGAGAAAAAGGAGAAAAATACAAATAGGGACAATGCAACTGCATAAGGGCCCCAAGGTCCTTTCCTAAAGATGCAGTCACCTGCCTGCAAGAATACAATTGAGACAGAGCTGAAGGACAGTGAATGGGGAAATGTAGATGTCAAAAGATGAGATTTGCAGCAGTGTTTAGTAGACTAAATAGGGAAACAAGCAAAGAGGGAGTGCCAAAGAAGTTATATCCAGCGAACCATCTTTCTCCTTGATTTGCATGCCACTACAGCCAGGAATATGAGTGTAAAAAGCACACTCTATGGGGGAACAAGCCACTGCTTGCTTTTTGTGGCCGAGCTCTTCAATTAGAGCATTCTCTGACAATATGCATGTAGACTTGATTCATGAATTTCCTGGATGGAATTAAACATTCTACTTCAAATAGAGGGTCAAACTAAAGCATTTTGCTGGGGTGGAGAGTTCTAGGCTAGCATTGGATCCAGATACCTCCCTCATTCAGCTGAAAAGCTGTCTCTTGCACTCTAAGCAAAGAATCTGTCAGCTTGATTGCTGTCAGCTGTTGCCTGTCTTCAGCAACACAACTTCAAGCACCTTCAGAAAGCTTAGTTTCCTGATAAGCCATGAACAAACTGTATGTAGGAGACATGGGAAAAGTTGTCAAACTCTTTTTCATACAAGCCATTAATGCCTGTGCTTTGGACAACTTGGTGCTTCTTTAGATTTCATGCAGGTTTTCTGCAAAACAATTTATCTAGTGAGTGAGACTGAAGGAAGGAAGGAAAAAGTGACTGTTAGTTTTTTGAAGAACAAAACGTATATCAAGCAATTTTTCATCTATAAAACTGAAAAGTCTCCAAAAGAAATATGAATAATTTTTAAGAAGCTAAAGATAATAGAAAGTGCACCAAAATGATTAAATTAGATTAAATAATATATCTTTTAAGGATGTAAATCCTGATAAAAAAATAAATGTTTAAGTGTCTTGCCTCTATGTTTACCAGTCCCCTTTGCTTATGCTATTTCTCCTTGGAGCTTTAGGCAATTTAATTTTTCTTACTGACTACTTTAATGGGATACAATGAGTTTTTGGGGCAACATGATTCTATCTCAGGGAGCATCTGTGACTAGAAGAACTTGCAACCAGCTGAACCCACTGACCCTAAGAGCTAAGGCCTATGTAGGCAGTTATAAATCTGTAATTATGGCACTCAGGAAGACTAAACATTAAGAGATATTGTCCAGAACCACAGAATCAAGAGCAGTCAGGAGTAAAACCAATGTTTCCTAGAACTAAGCACTGTTTACTAATTGTATTGCAAGTCGATATTCAATATACTGCATATCAGGTTTAATTAACCTGGTTGGTATTTACAGTTAACATAAAGTATTTTTGCACAATTCAGTGAAGGACTGTACAAGCACTGAATATTGCATAACAAATGTTTAACAGGTGAAACCACAATGGCCCTGTAACAATACATGCAATATTGTAGACATCCAGCACGTACAGTACACATATTCAGTATGTCACATACCTAGTTAGTCAAGGAAATAATATCTGATTATTGGCATGGCTATAGAAATGTATGAAAAATTCTGCCTCTATGCATACAAATAACATGAGTATTAAAAACATTAATATAACATTTGCTTTAGCATCTTATATTTGAAAATTATGTCTCCTGAAAAAAACCAGTGTTTGAAAGACCACATCTTCATAACACTTCCATGGAGCCTGAATTGTTTATTCTGTTAAATCGATAGAACTGGTGTGGCATGTCTGTGACATGGAATCATAAGAAGACTATCTAAGGAATATAATTTTGCTAGCCCAGTCTAATCTTTGAATTATTAGTGTCTATTGTAATGAGTCTTGCTGAGAACAGTGATCTACTGAAACCATCGACTCATTTCTGTGAAGCTTTGTATCCTAGAGAAGTGGTCATAACTTAGTGATGTTTCTATCTTGGCTGAGTTTGCACTGTCACTGAAATAGTTATTAGTCACACAGCCATAAATTACTGGGAAAGATATGATGTTTCAAACTCTACTGTATGATAAATTGAGCCTGAAAAATCCCTGGATTCCATTTTATGAAAAGGCTTACAGGGACTCACCGAGACAACTGAAAAAATGGAAGGCTTAATGGTGAGGATGAGAATGGATTGACAAGGCAATAAAAGAATAACTGCACTGCTTATCATATGATCTTCCAACTCCCTGCAGTATTTCAGAAGTTTGGTAGAGTATTCACTTAAGTGAGTTAAGATATCTTTAACACATTATAATACAGTTTATATTGTTTCCATGTGGCTATTATGAATTTGCATTTCAGAGTTACTTCTGTCATCTCTAGACTTCATCTTGCAAAGAAAAACCAAAAAGCTGCTGGTACTGCATCCAGGCCTATTTTCAAACATGGTGATCAAAATACATATAAAGCCAGTCAGAAGTCCATCTTCTCTACAAGGCTGTTTCATGCCATATCAAATTGACATTGTGCATTGAATTATTTGTGACGGTGTCTGTTGTATTTTTAAAGCCTTATACATTCTTTATGAGGGCTTAATTCCTTGAATGAACCTATACCTACGTAATTGTGTGATTTCTCCAAATATGATCATGAGCCACTCTGATTCATGGCCTTTCTGAAGAAATGGGACCTAGTGGGAACTTGCAGCAGTGTCAGGGATAGGAGGAATGTGAATGGATATTGTCAGGTTATCAGTTTCTTCTAAATATTTTTTTTTATCTGAATGAACACTCAGAAAGCTAAAAGATTAATTGCCAGTGTGACAATCTTTTCTGGAAAAAAAGTCTGCCCCAACATGTACACCACTGCCTAATAGAACTTTGTACAGACAGATTTTTTCAGTACTTACTGACAGCAATTCCAAGGCATCTTGGAACAGCACATTCTAACTGGAGGCAATAAATTAGTAAATAAAATAAAATTTGTTTTTTCTCTGTAATCCTTCAGAAGCCAAGTTAATTGAGATTCAGAGATTATATCTACTGTATATTACATTAATTTTTCGTATTAAAGTACTTTTCCTTTGTTACCCCCATAGGTAATGCAGTCTTAAAGGATTTCATAGTGTGCTTTAATATCACCTGTATATGAGTGTTGACTAAAGGAGAGGCATACGAAGAAAGTCCAGATTTAAAATATTTTTTTTCGTTTTGAAAACAAAGCAATGGCAAGCAATTCTTTGTGGATTATTAGTAGTTGGGTGATGAAATGTGATATTTGTCAATATGCAAAGTAAGACTGGAATGGCAAGTGTGAGGTTTGCAGTACTGAAGCAGTACTTTGAAGTACTCAGAAAGGCCTCTTTGTTTCTCAAGTGCTGAAGGCTATCAGGAAAACTTCTGTGAAATCAGTTGGGAAAAGCTGGGGGGAAACTGGAACTATGGCATTAATGCAGGGGTTTCACACTGATTCAGAACAGGTTGCACCTCTGTTCTTTGTATTCATTTGAGTCCGTAACAGATCTCCCAAGGATGTCAGAGGATGTTTGTACAGAGAGACTATAGGTAGAACAAGGCTTTAATGTAGTGGTTAAATTTGTTTGTTTTGTTAGATGTAACTGGATAGATGTAGTCTTCTACTGTCATTTAAAAGCTACTTGAAATTTTGTAGTATCCTTCTGTAGTTATTGCAAACAGGGAAAGGCACCCAGGGAAAATTTATTCAAGTTTCTCAGATATCTTCTGTTCAGGTTGGATCATAGAATCATAGAAGGGTTTGGATTGGAAGGGACCTTAAAGATCATTTAGTTCCAACTCCCCTGCCAAGGAGAGGGACACCTTCTACTAGATCAGTTTTCTCAAAGTCCCATTCAACCTGGCCTTGAATACTTTCAGGAACTGGGTAGCCACAGTTTCTCTGGGCAACTTGTTCCAGTGTCACACCACACTCACAGGAAAGAACACATAACTCTAGTGCAATCCTGAAAGCAAATTCTCCTCTGCTGCTTCAGAATTATGGAATAACTATTCTTCTATAATTTGTCTAAGGAAAGACCTAAAGTGTTTTCTTAAGTGCCTCCAACTTGGGCACTGCATTGCAAGATGACATAGAGGATCTATAAAACAACCCTAACCTCCTTTTGCAGTTAGTGGTGAACATTGGAGGTTTTCAGAGGAGTCCCATATGTGTTTTGAGGCTTTCTTCAGGTAAATAAAAGGAAGTGATGGCACTACAGTGACGTCTGGACTCTCACATTCTGGAGTATATGTGACTGCAAATGGCTGCACATACGGTATCTCTGTCCATTTCCTGTTTTTCAGTGAACGCCTCAGTTAAACTAGATTCAGTCTGGAGATCAGAGATCACACACCAAGTCTAGTCCTGACTGGTGCCACAGGAGATGGGGTAAAGACTGCAATAGGCAAGCTACCAGCGCCAGCCACAGGGCACTGTTCCAAGTCTCTCAATCTGGACTCCATTATAGCCTTGGCTTAGGCCTAACAGAAATCTTCTAGACAGAGGGAAAGAATGATTTTGGAGTTTTCAAGGGCTGGAGATCACCTTCAATAAGCATTGGCTTAATTGGCTCTGGCACCCCATTTTTGGGAGTACAAAGTGAAGATTAATTCCGCACATGAACAATTTTTCCACTGAAGAGAGCCTTCAGAAGGGAGTTTAATGTTGTATGTGTTAAGTGATGCAACCACCAACAAGTAGACTTTTGGGTCATTTAAGTGCCACACATGCCTATATTTTACTTGCTGGACTACAGACACTACAGCTTTCCCTAGAGACCAGTACTTAGCTCTTTTTAAAGTCATTACAGATGTTGGAATGCATGAAATAGAAGCCTCTCTGAGTTGTTTTTATAGGCATAAATAACTGATGGCATCATTGCCTTTCTGCAATGATTTGTGATTGTTCCAATAAAATAGACAACTGATATTGAAAGAAGTGATCTGCACAAGAAACAATAATGCGTCTCTTATTATTCTAAATCATAAACTCTTGCTCAAATGGTAAGTTTGGTTTTAAAATTCTTCTTTGAGGTAGGTATTTTTCATTGGCATTTCCATTGCACAATATGAATTATGTTTAGTACTTTACTTTTTGTTTTCAGACATACAATAGCAAAACTTTGTTTGAGTTACCCTTATAAGTGATAACACAGAAGATATTTTGTAAATTATTATGAATCTTGGAACTGATGATAGTAGTTTATTCTTTTTATATCAAGAATGTGGCCTGCTAGAAAGTATTATTTCATCCATGCAGCAGTGGAAAGCACTTATATTTTAATACTCATCTGTAGTATTATTTATTTAGTTAAATGGACAATGTTGATATGCTGAAAGAATAAATCACCATCTATCAAATAAAAACTGTCAAATCCCAAAGATACAACAGTACACAGCTCAGCAGTGCAGGATGGTTAACTGCAAAGCTGCAATGACATATCTCAAAGAATTGGACATTTTATTAACTTTCTAGAAGCTGATACTATTATCAATAATTCATCCCAAGGGATGATTTTATGGGATTTAGCTAATATCATAAAACACTTATATAGCAAATGAAAAAATAGTCTAATCCGTATCCAGACAAAGGAAATGTAATAGAATGAGGGAAAAGTATAACAGAAAAATAAGACTAGAAGGTATTTGTGGGGATGGGAGCGAGAGATGTAGTCCACTAAGATGTATCCTCTAAGATATATCTTGACAAATGCTCAGCTAGCTTATTCTTACACAACTTCTCCCTTTCCTCTTTGAAGTTCATTTCAGCAGTTCACTATCTTTACCAAAGGAAAAATATCTTTAAAGTCCTCCTTGAGTTTTTCTTAGTACAATTTCAACCTCCTATCAGTTGTACTAGCTGTCGTTAGCATGAAATTCTCTCTGTTTGGCAGCCATACTTTATTATCAACTACCTCCTCAATCTTACCCTCTTTAGACAAAGTGACTTAATTTTTTTCAGTCTTCCTGGTTTTAGCTCACGCCACGAGCTGAACAAATGACAGGTGAATTTCCTGTCCTCTCATCATTCTGCTAATTCCCTCTTGGGCTTTCTTATTTGGAAAGTTTTGATCAAAACTGATCCAAATGCTGCAGCTACCTCAGCATGAAATTTCTTCAAGAATTGCAGATTCTTATTCTTTCAGTATGACCTGGAAACAATGCTACCATTTTTCACAAGAGTGGCACTATTGATTCATATTCAGCTGTCATCTGCTGTAATCTCAGTGCCTACTCTGAAGTGTGTTTCCTAAGCAGTTGTTCTGTATTCTGTTTAAATGGATTGTTCCTGCACAAGTATACAACAAGATTTTATAAGTATAAACTCTATTTCATAATCTGTGTCATGAAGGGAAAGATAAACCCAAACACAGGTGAAACTTTATGCTAGACATTCTTCTATTTGATTGCTGGTAAAAGATATTATTAAAAAGAACCAACAAAAAGTATGATGTTTAAATCTAGATTATATGTTCATAAATTGATTGTGAAAGCATCATTTGAGCTACCTGGAGTCAAAATTCCTAAACATCAGACAGCTCATGTCCAGACTTGAATATTTGCTATCTGTGTGTTTCTTGCTTCTTAAACACAAAGTGTTCTAGAAAAGCACAGTAGCCATTGTGCACGTCTGTGGCAAGCTGTTTGTCAATGTCTAGATTATTTATTTATTTATTTATTACAAAATCTGCTGGGAATTTAAGCTGAAATGGTCAGTGTATAGTTCATCATCTCTTATTTTGTTCCTAATTTTAAAAACAGCACAATATTCAGTCTTTTTTTCACATTCCAAGTATTTTGCTGCCTTTTCACTTTGTCATTTCTCAGAGAGAAACATGAACGGCTCTGTTATTGCTTCAGCTATTTCTTTAGGTGCTGTTGAATTAATTTTATTAGACCCAATGAATGTGCATTTGATACAAAACTTTAGGAGTAGCTGGGTGGTGTTGGAATCAGTGCATTTCAGAAGTTGATATTAGGACAAGTCTGTATTCCAAAGTGAAGACCCTATGAAAATGCAATCATGCATTTAGAACATAGTGGAACAGGTTTGCTTCTGCTGTTTTTGTAAAGACAAGGAAGCATTAAAGCTGTGGCTGCCCTCATAGCCCCTGTGAAATTCTATTTATTCATAGCGCCATATGCTGGGAAAAGTTACTGGTATGATCAGCAGAATGGAACATCTTTCTAACAGGAGTTTATGGCTGAAGCTTCTTTTTCTTGAAAATATAAATGTGAAAGGAAGACAGGTTGCTGTTGATATTACAGAAAACTGTAATACCACTGTTAGAAGACAGTGCAGAGGTTTGTGTTTGTAGGTCATCATGGTTATAGCTAATACTCCTCTTAGGATAGCTGCTTTTGATTAGCCAGAGGTGAAGATTTATGCATTTTACCATCTTAATTGATTGAAATTATAGTTTAGACTGATAACCTTGGCTGAATCTGCAAGTTGTACTAGGTCCATCCACACTCCATGAAAGAAAAGTAAAAAAAAAAAAGAAAAGAAAAAAGAGAACGAGGTACAGAGTGGAAGATCATTTGAAGTCAGTTCTCCTTACAAGCACCCAGGATGATTACTGTAAGGAATGTTTACAACATATATTATAAGATGGGGATGGCCAAAGAAAAGGGCTCATGTATTTTCTGTGTTATATAAACTGCAAAGCAGATTAATTATTCTTATAAAAATAATGGTCAGAAAAATTATAAAGATTTTGTTTCTTATAAAGATAGAGACACAGACAGTTTAACCTGCTGCAACAGACTGCCAAACAGACAAGAACATCTGTTTTTGCTGGTTTGACAGGCAATGGTTTTAAAGACACCAGGTGCCAGGATAATGTACCACTAAAAGATTCACTTTTCAAACCCTCAAGTTCTATGCTGGCAAACATCCAGAAGGATCAAACTGAAAGGTAGATTTCCTATGACATAAGTGACATGCATTTGTTTAAACTAAAGATGTGAGATGTTCCAGTGCTGCTATTACAGCAAAGAATTCTATTTCTCTAATTATAGACTGAAGTTTTCTCTCACTGCTGTTAAAAGCAACTTACACTCGCTATGGTAAGTCTTGTCACGTTGCACTACTAAATTTCTGAGTAAAGAATAGCCTGCCAAAATTTAGAAAAAATAGTTTAAATAGTCATTCAATTTTATTCAGTCTATCTTGATAAGCTATTCTCCAAGAATAAGATTATATGCTTGCTAACAAGTAGAAGAACATTATATACAGTCAGAGCTCATTCAACTAATTTGGGATCAGGAACTGAAATTTACAGTGCGTATGGGTGGTGAGGTACTGTTTGGATATATTGTCTGTGCTACTGGCGAGCATCGGAAGACCATAACTCCTAGTTTTACAGTGTTCTGGTTCCCCTCAATTTCATTTACTGTGATATAGCTATGAGCTAGTCAACCAAATTCTCTAGAAAGCAGTGCAGAGCAGCTCTCTTACTTGGAGGAAAGACCTTTTATTCAATCTGCCACTCCTAAAA
Organism: Irena cyanogastra; assembly: GCA_013397155.1. NCBI lineage: Eukaryota > Metazoa > Chordata > Aves > Passeriformes > Irenidae > Irena > Irena cyanogastra. The sequence continues at coordinate 239,629 of VWZV01007745.1, forward strand.
TAATGTCTAGAGGACACTTTGAAGTACTGAAAGTCTCTGGACCAGCAGATTTTTCTCAAATTAGCAGGCCTTTAGTGGAGTTCTACCTAATTGATTAAATGGCTAGGATAAGTGATTTATGAGAAAATATTAAAATACCCTTATACATATTGCTTGGTTAAATTACAGTTACTCTGCCTTTAATAATGATCTACAGGTATTATTTGAGAAGCATATGTTCCTTAGATGGAGATGAATTGTTCACTGTTATCTAGAGACTAGAAAACTTTCTATATAACTAGAAATATAGCTGCGAGAATGATGCAAAACCAATCACCAAGATAATATTTGCGATCCCTTTAGTCACTTAAAATTAAGATTCTTGCAAAACCAATTTGCTTGCAAGCAAGTTCATAGAATATTTATACCAGAATACTCTTACAAATGGAGCATACCATTTTTGTGCCTAGATGCCCTCCTTGTATTGGCAGCAGCTGAAAATCAGCATAAAAACCCCTTAGGATTGAAACTCATCCATTGCACAGACAGAAGCAATAGCACATGGCTAGGCAGACACAGCAAGTAGTCAGCTATGAGTGGATGATATTCAAAGTAGTAATCAATAATCACTTAGGGAAGGATCATCTGCAAATGTTAATATTAGCCAAAGGAACTACAGCTAAGCATGGGGAGAAACACAGCAAGACAGACTAGTTTAGGATGTGGAAAATAATTTCCTGAATTTTCTCAGCTAAGTATGTTTGTCCCTAAACCCTATTGGCTGGTGGCATTCTCCCCAAGCTACTGTTGGACTTTTTTCATCCCACTCTATTGTCTGAAACAGGCTTGTTAAAACCATTCATCATGCAACAATATGAGCAGAGCTCTCTCTCAAACACTGTAGTGGTGTCAGGGTTCATTCAAATATGACTGCTGCTCAAATTTACATCTGGTTTCTTTCAGCTTTGTTTTGTGGTGGATGGATTATCTTGTTGTCATTGGGGATTTTTTGTTTTTTTTCTTTTGTGTTTCTTTAAATGAATGGATTGATTCTTTGTTTTTGATAAGAAATGGTAAGAAATTCAAGCTGTTTGTTGTGGGTCTTGCCATGTGGTTTCCTGGTACAACGTTAGGCTGGTGCATTGCAGATTGTTTTCCAAACCAATCTTACTGCTGAAGTACAGGACAAATAAAAATAAACTTTTTTTCCCTCCTGTTTAATATTTTCATGTTTTGGTGGTGTCTCAGCCATGAATGACCAGGGGTAGATGGTTGCAGTACAACTAGGAAAACTTACTCTGGATGATAATAGACCTTTGGAAGCTGCACTGAGCTTTGTGACCTGTAGACTTTACAGGATTATTAGAGAACACAGGCCGAGGAAAGGTCATGAAGGTACATGAGGGAAGAGTCAGAGCATAGTCAGTCCTATGATTCTTGCAAGAGCATTTATTTGTGCTTGTACACTCACACTGTTTCCAGTGACATCAGCTGTTATTCACCTGTATGCCCAACATAATCTGAAAGTATTTTGACTTATGTGGGTTTGTGCCTCATATCTACAGATATATCCACACATGGACCTCACCAACAACATCTGTTATAGAACAAGAATCTCTCTACTAATATTTCTGATTCAGGACCTCTTAATAAAGATTTAATCGCATGTTCTTGTTTAAAACATATACCTGTTTTTCTGAAATGGGACAGGAAGATTAAAATGTAGGTGAAATAGCAGAGCCCTTTCCTATTAAAAAAACCCTGCCTTTGTATAGTGAAGTGATCATTACTGACAGACCCAGGGATAACAACTTGGTACCTTATTCAAATCTAACAGAATGTAATAAGATGCAGGATTTCATATCCTTATCTGAAAACTCTATTATCACTGCTTTTATAGACAGACAGTTCAGCGTAAAGTGCTAGAGGAGACAAGACTTAGTTACTTTGATGCAGTTTCCTGAGTTCCCTGAATTTTACACTGCAATAAACAGCTACTATGAGTTTGAGTGTGTTTTACAATGAGACGGGAAGTTTTTACAGACATGACCATTGTCTTTTTCCAGATGTTTCTGACAGATGAAAGGAGCTTTAATAAGAATGCAGAACAAGAATGTCTAGGCACTTCAAAGCTCCTTTATACTGCCGAAGTGGTGATTAGTGGCTTTTGTGAAAATGGCAATCAGACCCACGTGATTTTGAACTTTTTTTGATGTGTAGAGAACAACTTAGTAGCATTATGCTGTGTGGAATGGCTTCTAATAGCTACGACTTCATTAATTTTTTATGGTTAAATATGGAAAGGAGTAGGGGGTTAATTGTAATTTTATTGAGTTTTTCCTACTGGTTGCCAAGTATGAAAGGGTTTTTGGGGAGAAAGGGAAATTATTTCATTTGGTTAATATGGTGGTTTTGGTTGGAGTAGCTATTTTTCTTCATAGTACCTACTGCAGGGCTGCATTTTTGATTTGTGCTGAAAACAGAGCTGATAACACAGGGATGCTTTAGTTACTGCTGATCAGGGCTTACACAGAGCTAAGGACTCTTCACCCTCTCACCCTACCAGTGAGGAGGCTGGGGGTGCACAAGGAGTTTGGAGGGCACACAGCTGGGACAGCAGAACCCAATTGACCCAAGGGATACTCAGGACCATATGATGTTTTGCTTAGTAATAAAAAGCTGGGTGAAGAAAGAATGAGAGGATGTTTGGGGTGATGACATTTGTCTTCCTAAGCAACTTTTATGTGTAATGGAGTCCTGCTTTTCTGAAGATGGCACACCATGCTTTGCCTATTAAACTGTCTTATCAATCCACCAGTTTTCTCACTTTTCTACTTCTGTGCCCCATCCCACTGAGGGAGAATTGAGTCCATGGTTGGTTGGTGCTTAGTTGCTAGCTGGGGTTGAACCATGACAGTTCAAAAAATAAAGAAAAGGTTGAGTGTGAAACATCCAACAGTATCTTATTTATTTTCTGACCTGATCTGTCTCTGTGAAGCCTTGTCAACATTTTAAAATGTGTGGTTCAAAACAATGGGTAAGGGGGCTTCTCCTAACATGTACTTGTTCAATTTGTTCTGCTGCAGCTAGTGTATTCTTTCTGACAATTTCCTTGAAAGTTGTTTAGGGCAGGGAGATGATCTCATTAATTTTAGAGTGCAGTAAGGACTCAGTGTCTCAATTGAATTTTAAGGTGATGTAGTAAGTAAATACTTATGACTACAATATTCTGATTGCTAAAAGAATAACCATTTTTGACGATGTTCCAGGTACAATGCAAAGGAACAAATTAATAATTTTACTGGAAAGAAAGTCATAGTTTGGCTCATAAGGAGTCAACTTGAAGGCTTATTAGGCCACATGAGAATGAGGAATCATTTGTTATTCTAGGGGAAATGAGATAAGAAGTTGTAATTACTGATGATTTATCTGTTGCATTGCAACCTTCTGTAGTTTATCCTGATTAAACCAGGCTTCTTTTCCCAATGCATTAAGTACACAGAGTAAGTCATGTATTCAGACCAAGGTAAACTCAGTGAGATACAGGGAGCAAAATGCATGTTTACCCTGAGTAAGATTGGCAGTTAAGTTAAATTTTCAGTTACATTTTTGTGCCTGGGAAGCCTTAGAGGATGTTGTTCTAATTTCTGGGAGCCTTAGAAACTCTGCCACAATGGTTCAGCACAGTGAGTTGTTGCTGGTGGTATCACTTAAACACTTGCTGATGGTTCTAGATCCCAGCTGCAGTGCCACCACAGCAGAGGGCTGGCTCCTGCTCCAAAGAGCTCCATCTCATAATATTGTAATACACAGTCAAAGTGTAAGGGTGCCAGAAAGCAATGACATTTCACAATGGTAGAGCCAGAAGATACTTAGGTATGATTTTGAAACTTTGAAGGATAAGGAAGTAGCTTTGACAATCACAGGAAACTCTAAAAGGAACAGCAGTCATGGAGAAGGCATGAGAATGCGACTCTGAAAAATAAAGTGAGAAGTTTTCTTGGACCATCAGGAAAAGGAAACAGAATGTTTGATGCAATAATGAAAGGGCTGGGACACTTCATTAGACCAGGTTGCTTAGAGCTGCATACAACCTCACCTTGAGCACTTCCCGAAATGGGGCATTCACAACTTTTTGCAATGCCTCACCACCCTCACACTAAAATATTTCTTCCTGATATCTAATCTAACCTACTCTCTTTTTCAGTTTGAATCCATTCCCCCTTGTCCTGTTATTAAATTCCCCTGTAAATAGTCTCTCTTCATCTTTGTTGTAGTTCTCTTCAGGTGCTGGAAGGCTACAACTAGGTCACCCCAAAGCCTTCTCTTTTCCAGGCTGAACAATCCCAATTCTCTCATATGTCTTCTTAGGAGAGGTCTTCCATCCCTCTAATCATCCTGGTGTCCTTCCTCTGTACTAACTGCAACAGATTCCTGTCCTCCCTGTGCTGGGACTGCAGAGCTGATGCAGCCCTGCAGGTGGGGTCTGAGCAGAGCAGAGGGGCAGAATCCCCTCCCTGGCCCTGCTGCCCACCACTGGATTCAGCCCAGGACACCATTGGCTTTCTGGGATGTGAGAGCACACTGACAGCTCATGTCCAGCCTCTCATTCACCAACAACCCCAAAATCTTCTCAGCAGGGCTGCTCTCCATCTGTTCACGCCCAGCCTGTGCTGATACTGGAGTTTGCCCTGACCTAGGTGCAGCACGATGTATTTGGCCTTGTTTAAACCACACGAGATTCTCATGAGCCCAGTTTTCAAGCTTGTCTGGATGTAGTCCTAGGTGGGATTAGGTGTGTACAAGATTCACCCTGAAAGTTATTTTAACTAGTCTTTCTTCCACTATGCTGCGCTGGCAATGTTGTCAGAAACTATATGTCAAACCAGCCTGGAGGGAATTTTTCAGAGTTCTCATCCTTTTAGGACTGGGATTTAAAATAGGCTAAGACAGAGATTTAACTATTGCAATCATTTTGAGCACTGCTGCAAGCTAAAGTGTTGAAGCAGACAGATAGGTGGATGGATAGATAAAAAAGGCTTCTGAATAGCTTCTAGACTCCTGCTTTTTCCCATGACAGACTCCTGCGAGTGATCGTATGGATTTACATTGCATACAAATTACTCAGGACTTGGGCAGTACATACTTCAATTATTTGCTATCACTTGCAGAATCAATGCTTCACATGCACAAGCTTGCATGCAGAACAGTATTTTAAACTATTTAGTAGCAATAAAAAATTGTATTAAAAGCAAGAGGAGGAAAAAAAGGTAGAAAATACTGATTAATAGACATAAAGGCAAATCTTAAGTAGAAACTTTTATTAGCTGGGAACCTATGCTATGAAGGTAATTTTCCTGTGCATAGAAATTAATTTTTTTCTACCTTTGCAAATAAAACCTTGAGATGTATTTCAGACTTTAAGGAAAGTTATCCTGACAGAAGGATCATATAAAAAATCTGGGGAAAGGGAAAAAAAGAAAAGGTTTTACTTTGGAGTCATCTAAAGGACAAAATGATCATTACAGGGTGTAGTCTGTTTACTAATTTTACAAATGATATTTACCTTTTCTTTTTAAATAACAGATTCATAATTTCAGCACAGAAATAATTGCAGATATCTCTGAATGTAAATAACATTTTTCCTTGGAAGTTTAAAGAATAAAACCTCAGTTGCACAGCTGCATTTCATTTATATGCTGAAGAAATTCATACAGTAATTTAATTGTAGTGAGCTTTTAAAAATCAGTGAAATAAATTCATCTCATGACTCTTCTTGATTTTCATTCTTTCTGGCTCCTCTAAAGATAGACTGTACCACATTGCTGCACAGGCAAGAGATGTGTGAGCATCAGACTAAACTACTCTGACTAGCTGGAGGCAGTCTGGCTAAGCAGCATAAGGGTCTATCCACGCTGATTAATGCCAGGGAAAAGCACAGAGATCTGTGCTGCAATGAGTTGTTTGCTAACAGGATTTAGGATTGCAGTCCTGATTTCAGGATTGCTTTGGTATCTGTGCCCACTCTCTGACCTAAACGACAATGGCTTGGCATAACTTACCAGGCTCTCCCGATGGCTTTGCAATAGTTCACTAACACATTTGCTATGACAATCTCTGCTGCTTTCTCATCTGAAAGAACAGTTTGATTAAGTTGTGCTGGTTTTGTTTGTAAGTGTGCAGGAGTCTGTATGTTTTCCTGGAGAGGCTGCAAGGAAGATAGGTAAAAGGTTGTCTAATGTTATCTTGAATGTAACAAATAAAAAAAAAAAGAGCGTTGAAATCAGAAGGTGCAAATTGACAGAATGTTAACAATGTTAGCAATCTGTTGGGATTGCAAAACAGTGAGACAAATTTCGCACAAAATTATGATCCTGGTTCTGTGATCCGTATGTAACTAATAAGTTTAACAGATAAACTATAGGTTTGGAGTAATTAATTTCTTCCTTTCACACACAACTGCATACACATGGACAATATGCACAAAAATTATAAATTAATTTGCATATTATTTACATTTTAAAAAATGCAATAGGAGATTCACAGAAATTCTTAGTGAAAATGAAGAGCAAGAAGATTTTAAAACCAAATTTCTTCTTTAATGCGATTCTTGAAAATATAATGAAAATTATCTTCCTATAATAGTTTGAAATTACTGAGCAACCTTGAGAGTTCAAATAGAAAATCAGTTTAAAGATGTTGTGGATGGATGCATAAAATTCTACTGGCCACACCAAATAGCTCTGCATACTAAAATGTGCCTTAACTTTAGAGTCTATAAATTGCATTAATTAAATATATATATGTATATATATATATGTAATGACCCCATAATTTAAACATTGACCTTATGATTTGGATGTAGGCCATAATCTGAGCACCTGTTGGAGAACATTATAAAAGGTAAATGCAGTATAACATGTTACCAGATGGCATATCTCTCTACAGTCTTGCATGTAAGAAATCAGGCATCCAGAAAATGACAATTTTAAGAAATGAATGAAAGTCTAATGCTTTTTTGAAATTTCCACTCAAGAACTTAATTCATTAAAGTCCTTTATTCAGTCAAGGGATGAAGATCTATACCTGAGACAAGACTGACCTAAGGTTTTATCTTCTGTTGCAGCAGTTCTTAAGAGAATATGAAGGCAGAAGCTATAATTCCCTTTCCAAGTGGCACATGGAAGACAATTCCTATATGTTACTGGGCTGAGAGGATTGAGCTATGTGCAATCCCATTCACTCACAGCTGTGCTTATGTGACTTTCTCTTGAACAAGGGAAAATACTTCCTACAGTAACTTTTAAAGAGACTTTTTTTTTAGGGTTTAATGAGCATTTCTAGTACTGGTAGAGTTTTGATTTTTTTTTCTTCCGCTATTATTTATTTTTATCAATCAAAATACAGCCTGTGACGTGGAAAGTTTTCTCAAGCTTTTTAAATTTGTGTGCAAAATATCCCTATGGACTGTGTGATCCATAATTTTCAGACCATGGTGCTGTAGCAAGGCAGTTCTGCAGACTCTTGCATCATATGAACCCAGTCCTGTATTACTTTAGCAGAGTATCCAAGGCGTCTCATGACTAAGTTGAGCACCATTTCATATTGCGTAAAGCAGCCAGCTCTCACACAGCAAATGTATTTTAGTGCTCCTTTAGTACTTTCCTTCCATAAAAGAGAAAAAGAGAAGTGAAAATCAAGCCCTTGTTGAAGGGACTGTCTCCTTAAAAAGGCACTGACCTTTTCATGTCATGGTTATTCTTGGGAGGATATTCTGTGATTTTAAAATATTTTTTCACCAATTGCATATTTTTGCTAAACCAGTTTTAGAAAAAATCACCCAAGGCACGGAAGTTACAGAAAATATGAAGTCAAAATTAATTAAAAATATTATTAAAAAGAAGTAAAGACTGTGCAAGAGAAGAACTCTTGTCCCATGATTGCCTCTTTGAAGTCTATATTTAGCATCCATGGTAAGTTATTACTTTGCCTAGAGAAGGTTCAACTGAAATGTGTTGAAGGAAGTACCAGGTGCCATATACACTTGTTCTGTCATTTTACTTCCTTCTCACTTCATTTTGTATGTCTAACACCTACCTCAGGATTTCCTTGCACAGCCTATTCTAAATCAAATATGGTGTCTTTTTTTTTCTCTTCAATTCCCACTATATAAAGAAATCCAATATTTAATAAAACCAGTGTTAATTTGGATAAATCTTGCCTTCTCTTTTTACCTTGTCTTTTTCATATTTTTACATTTATTCTCATTGTCTGAAGCTCCTCTCTAACATGTATGTATATAATGTTATTTTATGAATGTTTTGCTTAATTCATTGCTCAGTTTCCACAGCCTTGCTATATGCCACTGACCTATTGTTGTGTAAGATGCTGTGTTAACTATATTGCAATTAATTAGCAATGATTGGGATATCAACAGGTGTCATGCAGACAACAGATCTCTGAGAGATCTGTTTGTATTTGTGCTACCAAGTTAAAACCATTGTTTATATTTCCCACTGTGCAGTTATCAAAGCCAATAACTGCACTGATTTCATGGGGAGTACAATGAAATTTAGTGTGAAATCTTCGTATGTGGATAAGTTCATTTTTTTTCTCAAGTGACGGTGGCCCACGATACAGCTGGATGATATGGTGAATCCTGTAGTGTACTTTGCAATATCAGTGGTGTTACTTCCAGCTCCTTCTCCTACTTAAATAGGAGTAAACATTAAACATTTTATGAGTTAAGGAGGATTTACTCAACACCAGGACAGATTAAAAGTTAAAAATTCCATCTGTTTGTGCAAGAAATCTGTTCTTATATGTCTTTTTCCCATTTCTTAGCATTTTTTAGAAGAAAAAGTCAGGACCAAGGCTTCAGTTGATTTAAATTTAGGGAAGCTGGTTTGATTTATCAGAGTTGCATGGGCTTAGAAGGAGCCAGGAACTCCCCTTAATTAGTATGCAATTTTACTTGATCACTAGGAAATATGATTCAAATTAAGTTGGAATTGTAAACCTTCCAGGAGCCCTATGTGATGCAAATTGAAAAATTTCAATGCCAGTTGTCCTTTTACCATCTGTAAATGACAATTGAGGTGATTTTCTTGCCAAAATAAAGTTGCATTGAAACATGGGATTCAGGGATGCTCACATGGCAAAAGGCAAAGCGGAACACTACAGAGGAAAAAAAAAAACAGGATCAAGACTGACAAACTATTCCCTCATTTCACATGGAAGGTAAATAGAAAGATATATTGCACACAGACGCCTGAAAACCCTGTCTCATGTAGCAGAATTAGACACACATGAATACTTAAATCAATAGAACTTTTATGTGTGACTAAACCAAACTCGTAATGGATATACTATATCAGCTATGTTGCAGCTGTCTCTGGCTATCAAAGCTTCCTTTTTCTGACCTAAGGGAATGGTAACTCACTCGTAAAATGCAAGATTCAGGTAAAAGGAGCATTCTTTAAAATTTTTGGAATAAAAACCTCCGAACAGCCCCATTCTGGTCACAGAGTGGAATATGATGTCAGGTAATACACAGATCATCTGTTTGTAGAAGGCCATCTAATTTCATTGCTTACATTATGTGGGAGGAAACAGAAGGACCTAAATCTTGTTAAGTATCTTAAGTCTAGCTGATGCTTCTTTCTAAGAGCTCTTTCGATTGAAGCAATTAAAGCAGACATAAGATGGGAGAAGGGAGGATGAATGATGAAAAGTGTACCTATTTCAAGATAATGCTATTTCTGATGTGTACACAATACATTTGTGCTTAGGAACAATAATGAACTATGGAAGGAATCTGGGTACACTGAACTGTGGCTTTGCATGAGCAAGCAACACATTTGTATCTGAGAATTGAAGGAAGAAGAGTAGAGATGCTTGAAATCTTCCCTCTCTTATTGTAGAGACTTAGAGACTGTGCTTCTTCCTCTTCTTCATAGCTGCTTCACCACTAGGCATGGACATACAATGAAGCTTAGGGGTTTTCTGCTTTCTTCCAGTTTGCATCCTGCTCCAGTAGCTGCCAGGGCTGGGCAAGACAGTTTTACCTCATTTCTGCCTCCCCAGGTTGAACTGCATCCTGACTTGTAGCCTTCTGGCTTCAGAGAGATGATGCCTTGGGTAGGTAGGGCTACCAGTTACCTCGTGTCTCTTCTGGCAGTTCTGTGAAAGAGAATTCTGTGCCCCAGGGTTCTAATGGTTCTTTCTGTCGATAAGTAGCATCCATTCTCTTCTGGGCAGAACAAAAGTAAACTAAATGGAATGTAAAAGCTCCCAGGCTGATATGTAAATGAAATTTTCTCAGAACAATTGTCTGGTCCATGAATAATCATATCTAGTCTATTTGACCTGATAACACAATTTAGTTACATCCAATTTGTCTCACTAAGCTCAGGGAAGCAGAAGGGAAAAAGAGAAGTTCTGAATAAGAAAATCAAGGCCAGCTGACTATAACCAATGTTTTCTACAAATATGAACCCTTCTCATTTTTCCTGTCTAAATCAGTGTAAATGATGCAGAATACTAGTACGGCTCAGACATTACCTGCATCCAATACTTACAACACAATGTGTGAGTCTTTTAGAACAGCCAAAACAGGTCAGACAGAAATGAAGTTAGGCTTCTGAAAAGAACACAACGGATGAATGCTCAATAGATTTTGAGATTACTTTGAAGGTAGGAATTGCCTTTGAATGTGCAAGAGTATATGTTAGTAAAATCATAAAAATCTGTCACCTTCATAATGCTTTTCAGTAAAGTCTTTTCCTCCCTACTTATACAGCTGTTTCCTACAGTTTTGGTACAGACTGGAGCTATGCATGTGTAACATTGCTCTGTCTTCTTCAGATCTGGGTCCCTGATATATAAATGTGCTTTTACTTTGTGCTGATATTTTGATGTAGTAACTAGAATTACCTGATCCAGCCTGTTACAATCATTTGCTTGGGAAACATCCTCTTATTTCAGAAACTTTTATTGTTGAATTGCACTAATGGGAAGGTCTCTTTACAAGTATATTTGGGAGTAGAATATCTTGTGCTATAAGATGATAATGAAAGAGAGGGTGTTAATAACACGTTATGGAGATAGATGTTTACAAAACGGTGGCATTCCAACAGTGAGCAAGCCAGTAAGAAATTAAAAATGTGAGCCCTTTACAGATAAGCAAATTAAAATCCAATCTTTTGCACAGCTCTTAAAAAAAAGTAATTTTAGCAGCTTGTGTGAAATTATCATACTAATTGTGAAGCAGATTCTTGGGCTAATTAATATTAGTTAATAAAGATGTAATTTGACATCTCAATGGTTTGGGTTTTTTTTTGTAATTTCCAATATGATCATATCAGCGAAAAGATGGAGAAAAGTGGTTTTGGCATTTAATCCCAAATTCACAAATTATTACCTGGTTTCTAGATCACATTCTATAACTTACAAAATATGATATTTAAGTTTTCATACGTGAAATATGAAGTTGTGTCTGAGAGTGATGAGAATATTTGAATTCCTCTTCTTTAAGGCTGCAAACATTGCTGGTCACTGCAGAAAAGCTTACTTTGATACTGTGTTTGAGAAACACACTTGTATGGAAAAAGAACTTTGTTTTCCCATTTTGAATGCTCCATTAAAGAGCATAGAAGACTTCTATCAGCAGCTTTTTTATGGGAGTGGCCATAATCACTTCTCACCTTCCTGTAATCTGTTGAGCAAGTATCAATTTTTATCTCCCTAAGATGCCCTACCTGATTGATTGACATACCTGCTTTGAATTAGAGCAGTTGTTCCACGCCACAGCTGTGAATTCTTATGCTGCTTTTTTTTTTGAATGTGAGAACATCTCAGGTGCCCCAAATTAAATATCTTTACCTTTTTAAGATTATATAAGTTAGTTAAATGAAAGATATTATCTCTACAGACCTTAATTGACTTCAGATAACAAATAACACTATAAATTCTCCTACTGACACTTTTGTTAGATTGCTCCAGATAAACACTGCTAATATTCTTGACTAGGTTTTCCTTATGTCTATATAATCTCCAAGTTGTCTTGGACATTAAGAAAGAATTAATGACAACTGCTTTTTTTTTATAAAGATGTTTTTCCTAGCAACATATTCTAGGTGTTTTTGTAAGTCTCGGGTAGGGCCTTGAATATCTCACACTACAATGTTGTTTTTCTGTGGAGACAGTGATTGCTATCCTTTTTATTGACAGAAGACCATGACAGAGAGTGGTCATGCACCAAAATCAACCAAGCATAAGTCAGGCTACCTTCTGACTCCTTGATCATGACACCAGGTTGTGAAATATCTTTCTTTACTAATATAGTCAGGTCAAGTTTCTCTGAAAGTACCAAATTCCAGTTGGTTCCAGTTAAAGAGGCTCATTCAAAGAGTTGTAACCATTTCAGCTTAGTCATTCATCACAGCACTATATTGGAAATGTTTAAAATGTGCTGAGACCAGCTGCTGCAGAGAAGAATGCTATATTAGTAGTGAATAATAAGTGAATAATGAGTGAAAACGCAAGTGTTGACCAAATACAGGTAAGGCTAAAAGCAGCATCTACTCATCTGAGATTGACGACAGAGAGGCTAAACCTCACAGATTTCAAGGCCACTGTGAATCACAATTGTCATCCAGCCTTGACCATTCACAAAAGCACAGTGCAGAATTTGGAGAGTTGAAGAAAATTATTCTGGGAAAGGATAATGGCCCAACTCCCAATAGTCCAAAGAATAATTTCAGTTTCTTGGAAAAGATGCTTTCCAAGTGCTTTCTCAACTACCTCTGTGACAGATTTGGTCACAATTCCTTGGAAATTCTTGCAGCCCTTTCTTTATTGAGAAAATCAGCTTTTAGCCCTATAAATGCGCAAAAACACTCCCCATTTTGTTTCCTTTGCACAACTTCCAGCTTTATGTGCTTCATTGTGGTAATCAGGGTAGATGTAGTTGCCTTCCCTGTGGAAAAATCTTACATTACAAATGATGTCCCTCAGTTTGCCTCCTTTCCTGCCACTCCCTGTGTTTTCCCCAAGCATCTGACATGGCAATGAGCAACCTTACAAGTCTCCTTGAAGGCAGAAGGAATGTTGAAGCTGCTGTTTGAGGACAAGAGACTGCAGCACTTCTTAGACTAATGGGATTAGAACTTCACATTCTAAAGTAGTACAGGAGTAGAGAGGGTTCCTTTGTAGGAAAGTGGTGTCATCCTTGCAAAGTTACAAAATCAGGCTCCTTGTTTTCTGGTCTCTGGCTCCACTTTTGAATGGAGAATGGATGGGTTAGGCTTTGCCTTCAGCTCTTCTACAAGAGTGTTGATGAGGAACTACAGGCTTGATCTGTGGCAGTAAATTGCACACTCCTGCTACCTGTGTGGCTAGTAGGCTGAGAGAGATGAAGGGATGTGGAAATTCAGGAAGGGTTTTCAGGCTATAATTTTTTTCTTGTAGGCACTGAAAGAAGTAGAGAAAGAAAATATTTTCACTCATTTCTTGTTAGTACACACAAAGCTGACATTGGAAGTCCCTTTGATGTCTGGCTTTCCCCAATGAGTGTACATGAAACTCTGGTACTTCTCTTGGGGTTTTGTGTCCAGTAGACCTTGGGAATTTGGATCCACAGGTACTTGTGGAATATCTAATAGTGCAGGATAATCTACATGGGCATTTAGAAAATCCAAAATATTGAACAAACCTTCCAAGAATGCCAGTCAGAAGGATGTGTTTTGAAGTGTAGGAATATCTAAAAAGAAAAAGTGAATTTACTCCTGTGAAAACATGTAGTCATTACTAGTAATATTACTAGTCTGTAAAGCAAGAGATTAATTTTAACTAGCTAAAATTGCTTTTTTAAAAATTGTCTAAGAAACCAATGATGATTCAATATGCTTTACTGCATCTATTTTCAATTTTCACTGTGAATGGTGTGTTCAGTCTAAATTCGAAGGTTGTTTTCCAATGCAGAACTAAAAATTTTATAGGTTACATTACTGTGTCTCTAATTAGCCACACTTTTAACACATTGTCAAAAACATTAAGCAAAGAGGCATGATATTATTCTAATCCTTTCGAGTATTTTCTTAGGTTTACATGAATTTTTTTTTGTGGTTTTTCAAGTCACACAGCTGATATATAAAGGACTTCTTTTGCATGACATCTGTACTCTAATCTGTATTGACTGAAACATCCATGATGGGTTGCTAGGTAGTTCATCCTTATCTACACAGTATCACAGAGATTCTGTGGTGTCTGTGAATAGCCATAGTGGTTATTAAAAAGGACGAGGTCATTTACACTCACTTTGTATTATGTTAGGCAACAGTCATTTTTTTTACCTCACATCATCTCTGGACATCTTATTTCACTGTATTAATTTTTCACTTTAATGTACCTGATTCAAAAGATAATGGGACCAGGGATATCAAACTAGATAATTTTGGTTATTTAGGCCCCACCATTTCATTTCACAGACTGAAAAGAAATTGTATTTGTTCTCTGATTGGATAAGCATCTCAGGAGTTATCAAATAAACAGCTACAGAAGCAAATTTAGATGCATGAAATTGAAATTTGTTTTGCCATGAAGATATACAGAAATTAACTTAAGGTGGGTGAAGAAAAGTGTAGCTGGAGAAGATTAAAAAAATCACCTAAAAAAGCCCCTCAAAACAAAAGGATCTGTAATTGAAATTTTCACAAGACTGAAATGCTGGTGTTGGAGTTCTCAGTTTGCCTAATAGATATTGGAGTGCAGAGATCCTAGTGTATCCTTATTCAGAGGCTGTGGAGCCTTTGGAGCTAACAGGGACATTTCTTGACCAATATTTAATACTTCAGTAGGTAAAGAGGGAAAGCCTTGTGTGACACTGAGCGATGTGGTCAGAGCAGACACCATATCATGATTCTGAATGTGCCTAATGTGACATTGTATCAGAGTTATTATTCCTGTGATATCCAGTATATTTGTTTTTCAGGACAAGCCTATATAACACGTACAGAAAGGAATACTGAAGTAGAGAAGCCTTAGCCAAGTGTGCCAGCCTTTGGCAACTTTAGCTATGGCCTTCTGCCCTGCACTGATCTGACAGCCAGGCAAGACCGCAGTGCTGCAAAAGGCAGGGGGAGAGATGGTGGAATGAAACTGTGGAATGCTTGGATTACTATATCTCAAGGTCACACAACTTTAAAACAACTGACATATTGAAGGTAGTTATCCAAGACATCTCAAGAGAAGGGTAAGTGGACTGATTTATTTGATGTTTGTTTCAAAAACATCAGCATATGCCTGACACCTTCTCTATCTGACCACCTTTTTATTGTCGATGTTCCATACATGAAGTGTAAATCTGTTCTATCGACGATAACTCAAGAGAGGATTACTTAGCAGGAGGATCTTAAAATCTAATCAGTCCAGTGACCTTTCAACATGATTATGCAACATGGAACATAACTTGGATTGTGTGTGTATTCTGTTGTGACGAACTGAGGTCTTCCCTGTCTCCTCCTCTCCAGGCTGAACAGACTAAGTGACCTCAGTCCCTCCTCATATGCCTTCCCCTCACAGCCTTTTGTCATCTTCCTGGCCCTCCTCTAACAGTTTTATATCTTTCTTACTTCATGGCACCCAGAACTACCCCCAGCACTGGAGGTGAGGCTGTCCCAGTGCAGAGCAGAGTGGGACAATCCCCTCCCTTGCCCAGCTGGCCATGCTGTGCCTGATGCTCCCAGGACAGGGTTGGCCCTCCTGGCTGCCAGGGCACTGCTGGCTTGTGTCCAACTTGCCACAGACCAGAACCCCCAGGTGCCTTTGTGCAGCACTGCTCTCCAGGATCTCATTGCCCAGTCTACACACACAGCCATGGTTGCCCTGTCCTACAATCTGGCTCTTGTCTTTGTGAAACTTCATGTGGTTGGTGATTGCCCAGCTCCCTAATTTGTCAAGGTGTCACTTCAGGGCCTCTCATCCTCCAAGGGAGTCACAGGTCTTCCCAATTTAGTATCTAAATGCTTTAGCTTCCTTTCTGAGATTGGAAATTCTTCAGAGCAACACTACCTCAACATTCATTCCTCCAAAATTCCCATGAACCTTCATCACAGTTACTGTGCAAATTAGGAGGCACACGTAAATCTAGGAATATGAAACCAATTAAGATATTTTTATATCGATCCTTCAATGTTTTCCATATTCTACCACCATAATTCCAAGGATATCCTCATTGTATGCATAACTGTAGCAATGAGATCAGTTATGACAGTTAGTGACATCTAAATTGGAAATGAGGGAGGTGTGTAGTTCCCCTGTACCTGCTCCTGGGGACTTCCAATTAATTAATTCAATTCTGGGGTGAATTTTTCAATTTCATTCAAGAAACTATGTTTCTTTTCATGTAGAAATGGAGCAGAGCCTGTCTGAGGTTGCCCTTAGCTAGTGTGCCAGGGAATGATCTAGAACCTGTATGCAGGAAAAGAAGCCTGAATTTCGTAAGGGCAGGGACTGGAAAAAACCTTGGCCTTCATTCTGTGAGCTCATGGATGGAAGTCCAGCTTTAGCTTCAGCACCCCAGAAAAATGAGAATCTTCACAGACAGGTAATTTTAGTTGTGTGGAGTCCTTCCATGTAATTATCCAATAGAGAAAATGTGAAAATCTATGGCAGCAGTTAGTCTGCTGTGAGTCTGCAAAGGAGAATGTGTTCTACCAGCAAACACAGCAGCAGGCAGACAGGAAAGGCTCAGGAGAGGGAGAGCTGGATGACTTCACAAAAAATGTGTCCCAGCCTGGAAACAAGAAGTGTGCTCATCTAGAGTCAGGAAAGAAAGTCAGAAAAATTAGAAGAATGGGTCTAATTCTCTGTTGATGTTTCACTGCTGTGGTGCTCAGGAAAAAAGTAAGACTAGGAAACTGGTGGGAAGAAGTAGGAACAGAATCCACATGGCCCAGAGCCTGGGCTTCAGATCAGATTTTAGAAAGCCAGATTCTGCTCTTGTGCTTTCTGCTGATCTAATACTTGCCTTTTTTTGATTAGATGGGATCAAAATACAAAACCAGCAACAACAGCACCCAATAGAAAAGACAAATGTTTCTTTCACATTTTGTAGGAAAATTCCCAAAAGCCAGTAGTATGACACGGGCTCAGGTCTGACTGCCATTGTGTGACACATGAAAACTCTGTTACAGGGCTTGAAGCTAAGCTGAAGAAGCTCTGTGTATTTTCACTTCCTCTCCTGTCTTGACAGCTGGGATTCATCTCACTTTACTTTAGGGTCCAGATGCAGTTGCATGACCAGCAGCATCTAGGTCTCTTTGAAGCTGTTGTACTGTCATGAAATTCTAAATAGTGATAGTATGTTTGAGCCAAGAGTTCCAACAGATCTGCTCCTCTCTGCAATAGCTGTGTGAGGCACCAGGCGATGTACCATGGCACCTAACGTGACATGAGACATCCATACTTAGACAATTGAAGTTGCTCGCTGGGGATCTGTATCTAAAGTAGTCATCCTGTTCTGCTTTATAGTGAAGGTCTAATCAAACAAACTTTATTGACTACCTCGGCAGACAATGAATTGCATTTATACTCCACTGGCTGCATTAACTCAATTTCTATTGACAGTAAAAAATTCATGATTTCCGTTCAGATGCGCATGCCTGCACCAGGGACATTCAGAGTGAGTCAGGCAAATCACAGCTGCTCTCAGTGCATTTGGTACAAGATGGGGAGACAGACATGTAACTGTTGTTCACATGAAAAATTAAGATGTGTAGCACAGAAGAAGTTATGTCCAGCTGATGGAAAACAATGGGGTATGACAACATTTTTGAACAGTAGGATTTTATATTATTTTTTCTCCTCATTTGATTTGCTTATTTGCTCTGCCAGCCTACATTGTAAGATGAAACTGTTCAACAGTTGTCTCTTTAAGGATTTCAGTTCAAAGTATGTATAGGATGAAGTAGAAACAAAGGGAAAAAAGAAATCAATTTTTATGAGATCACATTTAACTTTCGTTACAAACATCAAAGCACAGAAAATTAGTCTAGAATTCTTATATTATGGTATGCTAGCAATCACATGGAAACAATAAGAAATCTAATCTCACCATTAGGCAAACTACTAATTTTCAAATGATATATTCAAACTTTTCCCTCCCTTTGAAACACACATATAGTTACACATCTTACTTATTAGACTTTTTGAGTGTAAGCTCTCCTGAAAATCCATACCCTTGATAACAAAGGTGAAGTTTGACAAATTTTGATCACTGATTACAGCATATCTGTGGCTCAGAGTATTAGAATTTAAAGGAAGTAATGCTGAAAATTCTTTGGGCCTCATTCTGTACTCACTTTCAGAAGATGCTGAGCTTTGATTTTGATGGTCATTGAGGTGAAATCTGGTAGTCATCTGTGACAGAGGGCTAGTACATGTTTATGATTGTTGATCTGAATCTCCAGTACAGTCTGAAAGTGTTAGGGAAAAAATATACAAGAATACAGTAATGGAGACTTTTCTTTGCTGGAAAACCAAGGGCTAATCATCACACCAACCTTTTAGTCTCTTATTTGCTAAATAGTGTTGTGTAGTTCATTTGTACTTCTCTTTCATAACCAACCACATTAAGAAGCACAAATAATGCCTGCAAGAGCTTTACACTACAATTCTGCCCTCTTTTCTCATTCATGTGTACCTGAAGTGATAATTGAAAGCTGAAGTTCTAATATGCAGAGCTGTGAAATGTATGTCACCCCAGTGAGCGCTCTACTCGCCAGTACAGAACAGAAGGCAGCTTCCTGGCTATTTGAAATAATTTATGCTACCAACAAGATTCCCAGTCTTATAGCAGAGACTGTCATCTGCTCTCACCAAATACAGAATTAGAGTGTATATTTCAGGGTAGGGAGTAGGATGTTCAAGCTTGAGGCGTGAGAAGAAATATATGCTGGTATTTAATTCCCATACCTTTTGCCTGGTTAATCAGATAAGTGTTTTGTTGCAGATTTCTCTAGACACACACCTCATTAAGCAGAGAGAGAACTTCCATTGAGAAAGGGCAGGATCACAGGCTAAAATTAGTTTAATGTGGTTTCTCACATATACTGGTGGTATCTACAGTTATTTCAGGTTCATGCCAATGCCACTTACTTTTAATTTACCCATCAGACAAACACAAGGATCTCCACTGAGCAAGATGCTGGGTGACATGCACAAAGGTCTAGTGATCAAAAAACCACCTGGAATATAGCTTTGAATCCAGATGTTCAGCAGTAAAGCCTCCAGAAAGGGATTCCATGGAAGAGGAAATATTTTATTGTCTATTTTTTATTCCCTTAAATAATTTTTGCATCTTCCTCCCTTTCTTGTTTTGCTGTGCTGGCAGGATTACTCCCTTTCATCCTTTTCTCAGCAACACAGAGAGGTTTCCCTCAAGTCTGCACATGAGTGGGAGGCCAGTGCTGGGTGGGAGCCCAAAGAACTTGTGCCTTGCTTGTGCCCTGACCCACAGAACTGCTTCTCCAGTAACGGAGACAGCCTGCTGGGAACAGGGACAGGGTCCCTGGGTCCAGAGCTCCCTGGATTGGTGGGAAGGGCTGGGGGCATGGGGCTTCTGCATGCCTTACACCAGTGTTAGTGGGAGAAGAGCAGTACTAGGATGTCTCTGAAAAGGAAAGCTTGGCATATCTGCAGAGAGAGACAGAAAATACTGAGGCAGAGGAAGATCAGACTCCAAAATCCATAATGAAAAGTGAAGACTGGTCAGTCCTAATCAGGAACTGATTGTTATGGGGAAGGATGGTGGTTAGAGAAAGTTTCTTTTGAAAAACATTTTTCAACCTGCATTTGTTTGCATTTAGTTTTGAACCAGATGGTACTTGTAGAACAGAGTATGGGTTTAAACTCTGCTGAAAGCCTGCAGCCAACAAAGAAGATAAAGGCCTTCTGTTCCTCACGTTACACAATAATAGGGAAGGAATTAATAATGCTGCACTGAAAAAAACCCCTCTATTTAGATAGCTTTATGCAACAATAACAGGAGCCTGCCCATGAGCTCAGTGTACTCTCTATTTACTATGTATACTACGTGCAAATTACACAAACATGTTCGAGCCTCTGGAATTGCAAAATTCACAAACTAATTAATCAGAGCTTGACAACAAAGCAGAGTCCACTTCACCTCACATCCAGTGTCAGAGAGGAAAGATAATTTTGTCATTCAGGAATAAGCCTATGCTAGAAGACAGATGATTTTGACTCCTACCTTTGTTCATTCAGTTCTGCTTCAATTCTTCTGGGAATAGTATTTCAGATTGACCAAGCTGTCAATGTTAATAATTAAAATTTGAAATTGGAGTATGGCGAGGGGGTGGAAGGAGAAGCATAAGTACCTTTTAAAGAGGTAAATTCTTAGCTTAATCCAGAATTTCTTTTTGGACTTCATCTTTCCATAATATAAATAATTGCACATCATGTGCAACACAAGAAACGGATGACTTACAGCTAGTGCAGGGGCAACATCTGCTATAAAAAAGAAAGTGTCAGCTTGTCTTCAGAGTTTCTACTGTAAGTTTTGTAATTTTTTTTAAAATTTCTTGGAGTTGAAATTATTTGTAAGATCTGTGAGATACAGTCTCTGTGTAAGATATTGTGAATTTCTTAGTTGTTCCTGGGTCTGGGTAAATTTCTCTCTTTATATGCCAAATAAAGCAGCAGCAGCATTTTCAGTAAGGAGTTACCAGCCAGCAGCTACACTAAAAAACAAATAGTTGGTTAGTACTTTATGTGATGATCATAGATTGGCAGGCTGAAAAGTGAAACTGTGCATAAAGCTAAAGCCAGGAAATCAATCCTCAAACTCCATGAAGCATATTTATTAAGTTGTGGAAATTCCAAAACAAACTGAAATCTTCTTTGAGAGCAATAGTTTGGGGTATCCTATCTTTCATAAAACTTTGCCATGTTGGCTTTTCTAGAGATCTCACAATAGTGTTATCCTTAGCTTTAGTTTCAGGCTGCTTTGTTCAGTCGCTGTGGTCCAAATTAAGCACAGAAATGCGAAGAATGAAGATTGTTGCATGTTGTGAGCCTCTAACGATAGTCAATATTTGCCCGTATCAGAGGTTTTCAAGTCGTTTTCTGTTTAATGAAACATCTCAAAAGCTTCCCAATGCTACAATTATCCCATGAAAGCTTGTAATAAAGTTAAACACATATATTACTTGGATAACCCAATTTTTGATGGATGTTCACAATTCTTAAAGGATATAATTTATATTTTGGTTTTCTCTCTCTGTCTCCCAGAGGTGTACCTAGGCAGACCTAGAGTACCAGGTACATCTGTAAATGAAGAAGGATATGAAAAGACTTGACAAATGTTTTGAGAGATGACACATTTTGAAAGTTGGATTGAGGTTTTTTGTAAATTATATGACCTACATAGAAGATGTGATAGAAAAAGTCGGAAAGAAAGCTTTACTGGCACAACCCTTATACAACTCTCTAGTGTTACTCATTTCTATATATCTTTAATGAAAATGGAATATGAACTGGATTTTATTGCCATTTTGAAAATGCAGCATATGGAATTTTTTCAGCCTTATATTCTCTGAAATGCATGATCAAACTCTCTTTTAGAATTCCTTTCTAAAGATCCTTTTAGAAAAGGTTCAGTGGTGGAAAACATCTTTCAAAAAATGTTTTTGTAAAGTGAAAATTTTAAAGCAGTTGGAGTCTTTGTGCATGTTAACATATCCTGTTGTTAATACTGTAGCATTTTCATGTAAAATAATAATAAGGAAAGTATTCTCCATTTCTCAGCATTTTTTTTTCTGTAAGAACAGATTGCTATTCTCCTGTCTGCACAGAACTTGCACCACCTGTATCAGAAATTTATCATAGGAAAAGAAAAAAGGTCATTTACTTTACAGATCCAACAGCAGAGAGTACTCCTCAAGTCTTTGGCTAGGGATGATCAATATAAAAAAGAGATAGCTTCGGGTTATGTAACATTAGACAATGGGGTCACACATTTGGAACTATTCTAAAAATAAAAAGGCTTATAAAGAAGAAAGAAAAGACTGAGATGTACCTTCCTGGCCCTAAGTTTTGCAAGCTAAGGGTACTGTTTTTCTTAGTCCAACCTGACAAAATTGTCTAAAACACCCCATTTTGATGTTTTAGCTTAAAGCTTGATGCTTCAGAAATCTGGTTTTCTAGAGGATGTCCTTTCAGACAATGACTATTTTGCAAATCTCTCTACAAGAATGTAAAATACTATATTTAACTTATATGTGGACATACCTGAGTTTCCCTGAGGTCGAATATATTTCTAAAAGACCCTCAGCTGGAAGTAATAGCAGCTGCTAAAGAAAATTCAAGTTTTCTTGCACAAAAAAAAAAAAAAGAATATGATCAGGGAGTCTTGCTCATCTTCTCAGTTTTCAAGGCTCTTTTTCCCTGATGAATTTGAGAAAGAGGAAAAAGACTAAGGTAGGGAGACAAAAATATGATGAAACTGTTTATACAGTAAACAGTTTTAGATAGATTTTCCATGGAAAATATCACTATTTTCCTTTGGGGAGAAAAAATCCTTGATAGAAGAGAACAGATAATTTGAAATATTTTGTGGCCACAGAACCTCAGGGTAGAGGTTTCGTTATCCTTATCTGCATTCCTTGACAGCCTCACCAGCTCTGAGGCTCTGAGGCTGTGAGGAGGAGCCTTCACTCACAGTGCTTCCTGGAAAGTGTGTTTTACTCCTGGACCTATTTGTAGGTCCAGACTGTAGAAGAAAATGGGACTGTGACTCATTTCCCTGTAACGGCCTTGAGTAGCCATTAAAAAACCCCTTATAAAATAATGTGTATCATTTGGTTTTCTAACCAACACATTTTTTTACTTTTGGGTAAAAGAAAAGTTGAGTGGAAAAAGTTCTATTTTTTCATTCTTAGTCATGTCTCAGGTTCTTGTTATTTGGTGCACCTGTGCCATTTTGGGGTTGAAACATCCTGGGTTTTTATGACTTTAGTTTATTGGTGACCACTGCCATGGATCCTGCTCACCACCCCCAGAAGCTCTCTCATCTGTATTAGAAATTAGTCCTTACACTAGCATCCATGAAGAAAAGAAAGAGCCCAGTTGGGCAATGATTTGAAAAACTGAAAAAACACTGAAGCAATATTTCATAGAACCCTCAGATCACAAAAGGGAATGGAATTTCTGGGGGGAGTAGTAGCCATCTAACTAATTACTTTAAGCAGAAAAAGCTCACTGTCAAGGTCAGACTAGAAACACAGTGAGGCAGGATATATATTATTACAAGGAACCTCTCAGTGTTTTGATTATGTTATTAGTTCCATGTAAGTGTATTAACGGAAAAGGCACAATTAGCTGAATAAATTTCAGGAGGGATGTGAAAGCTGGTGTCAGCAGTTAGAATACAGACACCAGTTTTTGTCTAGCAAGGCAAGAATGAAAAATTTAAGGTGGAACCTCCCAGAAAAGACACCAAAAAATAAAAGGGAAAGGAACATTTATGTGATTTCTGCTTATCCAGACAGAGGCAAAGCCTCTTTGATCAAATGACAAGAAAAAGTATAGATAGCATAGCCTTTTGAAGGTCAAGTCAGCCTTTGAAAATTAATCTGGAGAACACAGTTCTAAAAAAAATTTCAGTAGCACAGTTGTGAGGCCTTGTCTGAAAAATTTTTGTACACTGACAACTAACATTCACTTAAGAAAAAAAAAAAAGCCAGCAAAAAATACACCAAAAAAACCCCAACAAAACCACACAACATTTATTTTGAAACTTTAACAATAAAGGAAGTTGACTCTGCTTCAGGGTATATTTGAGGACTTGAAAAGTAAGACTGAAATGTCATTAGATCACCATTATATTCTTTTGAACACTTTAAAGACAAGCACTTCAACCATGCTGCCATGAACCCAGATACTCCTTCATTCTTTTTCCCTCTCCCTCTCCTTGTACCTCTGGGTATTCATCTGCTCTTTATGTTACTCCTAGTATTTGAGCTAATCTTCTGGTCTTTAATGTTGGCACTGCAGAAAGAAAATTTTGAGAACATTAAGAATTAGAGAGACTACATCTGTCTGGACACCAAATGGCAATTACTGTCTGGGCATGATATTAGAAAAAAGTAGATTTTTTTCAGTGATGCAAAGGAGGAAAAGCTGAACCCATGCAGGAATTCCATATGTGTATAACTAATGTTTGTACTCATCTAGAGTGAGAAAGGTCTCCTGCTGTGAACAAGGCCTTGATGTTGTCTTTGACTTCCTATTTGCAAGGACTCAGGACTGTTCATCCTTGGTGCTGCTGGCAGAGGCCATGTTCCCAGCCATGCCTGTGCTGCAGAGCTTGCAGAAGAGAAAGCAAGGCAGGATGACGGGGACATGTTAAGAAAACACTGAAAATACTGTGCCTGAACATAGGAGAGTTCTCCAAGAGGAGGAAGCAAGTGCTCAAAATAAGAAGCCTGGGGGAACAACTGGTGTCCCTGGGCCATCAGGGGTGTCCCTGGGTGACATCAGTTCAGCCCCTCCAGCCCAGTGAGCTGTTTCCAGCTGAGATGTGAGCAAATGTAGTCCCAGACTCTTTCTATTGCCCAGGACTTGGTGTAAGATTTTTCTGCGAAAGGTTTGGTTCCCGCTTTCTTGAGAGATGAGGGAATATATCAGGAGGGATTTTTTGTCTCCTTTAAGTTTAATGTGAGGTGCTATAAGTGGATCAGACACTTCAGAGTCTCTTTTACAATGGCACAAATCACAAGTGTCTGCCCCTCCAATCCTCTCTTCCCTTCCTGTTTCTTCTGGATGAGTTGGCTTTATCTTTTCAATGCAAAAAGGATGAAATCTGGGCTACCTATTTCAGTACTCTGATTTTGTCCCATTTTGACTTGGATTTTCATTCCAGTTGCGCTGCTTTCAGAAAAAAAATAGAGGCAACTTGCTGGCTCGTATGTCTGGCCCGCCGCCCGTGCCGGAATTTTCCCGGGCTTTCTCGGAGCGGCGNGAAAATACAGAATGCTACAGTAACTTAGGTCTTTGCCAATTTTATGGGTAGATACTTGTAAGAAACCACTGATTTGAACTTTGTTTATTCAATACATGGGACAAACACCTAGAAAGGAAGACAATTTTTGTTTTCCTTTGAAATTGGTTGTCTTTGTCCACGAAAAGGTGTTTTGAGAGATAATGATACTAAGTTGGTTTTGCATCCATCATAGATATATAGCTTAGCAATTTAAATTTACCTATTACTATTACTATGAAAGGCTGGGACTACAGCAGAGAGACAGAGGTGAATGAAAAGCAAAGCTTTAGAAATGAAAAAACATGCACCAATCATACTACTGAGTTAATGTCCAAATGAAGAGTGTGTCCATATACTGTTTTTTAAAGAAGTTTTTAAAATAATGGTCGCATGACCATACTTTGGCCTCTGGGAAGGCAAAGAAAAAAGAATTATCTTCCTACCAGCCTATGAATTATTGAGTGGGAGGGTATCAATTTTAGCCAAAGTCATGGGTTTACCAATAAGATGGTTCTGAAAGCTCTCACAGTTTGAGGAAATCCTGTTGAAATAATTGTCATCTCTACCACAAGTCCCTATTTACAGAACTAACTAGACACTTTGCTACAGCACAGGAAATTATTTATAATTTGTGTGTTTATTGAGGCTTCTATGGTGTACATAGATTGAAATAGAAGCACACCAGTCACTGTTACGGATAGAACACATCAAACTCAGTATGAATTACATTTATTATAAATTTTGCTTTTGTATGGAAAAAGGAGCTACCAAAATCCCCCCAGTGAAATTATTTGATGCTCCTTCCTCAGCCAGTGATCCTTTCTATAGATTATTTTAAGGTTAGTTATTAAACTTCAAGCAATCACTTCACTGATATTTTTGGATCATGGGAGAGCAGGCTGTAAGGAGTTACAGCTGTGAACAAAATTCCCTAAACTGGTCTCTAACTGTGTTTCAAGCTTACCAAGACAACCAGCAGTTGGCACATCTAATGTTCTCTTCTAACTCTGTTGGAAGTGAGAATGAGACTTTGACAGGTTCAAAACAGCCCATCATTGCATAAGGGGAGGAAGGCAAGGTGCTGCTCCAGGGCACTATTCCAAGGTCAGGAGAGGAGACAGAAATAGCCACCTCTACAGTGAAATACTTTAGGTCTATACTAATAGCCTAAATTCTACCAATTACTCCCTAAAATTGTTTTTTGGTTCACTGGTTATAAGGCAAGGCCATATGTCTAGAAATAGACTGCTTTGCTTAGATTCTCCCTCCACATGCCTCAGGAATGTTCTTTTTCCTGTTGATGAGAATAACGTATCATACAAAAGCATAGATGAGTGTGCTCATAGCAGCATTGCTTCTTGGCACTTTATAGATTCTGTGAGATCCTAGTCCCTTTGGAAGGTACTTAGTAGTAGTAGCAGTATTGGTGTAATTTGTTTTAAGCTTAATGAGGAAGCCCTATAATATTGTTTTATCATTTTGTAGGCTCACTAAGTTAGGAGCGGTCTGAGGCCTTGTTGACACAGAAGGAAATCTGAATCTCCAAATATGGGAAGTAGAGTCTAGAAGATGTGATGAGGTGGATGCTAATGGGATCTCAATGTTCAGCCAGTTCTTATTCTGCAACAGAGAGTTTGGGAATCTATTATCATTGTCCGCTTATCAAATGCTACTCTTGATGTCTCTCCCTCTCAGGCCTTGGGGAGGTGTTTATCCCAGACACTTCAGGTTCTGAAATGAGGTTTGTGAGCAGCGGTAGTCACTCCTGCACTACAGAGAATGCGAATGAATTCAGAAATGCCATGCTCGTTTACATAAACTCTATCACAGACACAATATCAGTAGCATGCTGATATGAACCATGAAACAAAGAGCATTTTGTCTGCCTAATCAAATTCTGACAAGTTCAGGAAACTCTTCCTTTTCTGACCTGATATTGTGTCCACGACATTTAGGGTGGATTTCTTTTAGCAGGTAACATGGTAGGAGCATTTCAGAAAATACTCCATGCAAATAGTGAGCATACTAGTGAAGTAAATGACTTGATAAAGTGGCTTTCCTGTTGTTTTTTTTGCTCATGGCTTTTCTGTCTCAGCTGCCAATGCAAAAGTTATTGACATTGTTTGTGCATTACCATTCTTGCACGGACAATTTGCTTTAATTTTTCAAGATTTTGTAGCAGTTAATCTAACAGTTTATACTTTGTCAGAATTCCCATTGAGATGCATGTGTATGGTAAATGATTAAAGATTGGGCATGCATATTGAGAATGCTGATGACTTGCTACTTGTGGTAATGACTCTTGCTGTTCTTTTATCCTCAGCCACATGGCATTAGATACTGCCTTTACACAACAGTCTTGTCTTTGTCAAGCAGGAGATAATCTGGAACTTCTTTTAACAATCTGTTCTTTGCTGAAGCCTTGTGAGGTGCCTGCGTGTCCTTGTTCTGACTCTCCTTACAACGCTCTGAAATCCTCAAGCATCTTTAGAATTCAAAGAGAAGCACAGGGGGATACATGGTGTACATTTGTCTGCTAGATACAGCCCTTTTTTAAAGCTGTTCTTTCTGCTTACGTCTCTAATGCTTCTGTTTGCTTTTCTGCCATGTAAGAAGAGAGATACCTACAGGGCTTTGAACTGTGAGAATATTTAGTCCATTCACATACTTACTATGCCTCAGATTTACAGGAAATTTCTTCTGTGAATAATTAGATCCTCTGTACATTGGAGAAGCTGTTTGCAGATTGTGGTAATCAGGACTAGATCAATTCAGTTAATGCTCAAAGAAAATTGCTAATATTTATTCTGTATTATCATTCGTAAGGCCAAAAAGAACTTCCCACTGCTATAATACGTTGCTGTATTAATGTGGGTTAGAGAAACTCTTTTTTCCTATTGTCTATTTTCCCATCTAATGCCAACACTTTTAAGAACTGATAACAGCAGCTGCCAGAAGCAGTCATTTGTAGTACACAATATTGAGTTTTATCAAGCCTGAATAATCAGAAGCTATGCTGTGCAGCAAGACTATTTTTCTCTTGAAAAAGCATATCAACAATGATACAAAGCCCATACCAGCATTATGGTAGGTAGGAGGCCTGTCAGATGGACAGCAATTATAGGAAATGGTCCAGTTGAGAAATGTAAACTTTATGACTTGGTCCTTGGGCTACATAGCTGCATCCAAGGTTTGAACCACTGGAACAGCTTGGATGTTAGCAGTATGGAAAATCTGACTCGTGACTGTCTGAAATCCCAAAGTAAGGTTTGGAATGAAACCTGTATTTGTTTAAGGATGTATGTCTTGGCAGCATTACCAGGACATTACCACAAATTACTTACTTTCATTTCTACAATGTAGCAATAGAAAGTTTCAGGTCGGAGATCACACGGAACTTTTTCAGGAAAAGAAAATTAAATTTCTTTTTTAAAATTAATACTCATTAAATATTCACAGAGATATCTTCTAGAAGATGATATGAAAACCTTTTCTAGGAAACTTTTATTAGTTTTGAAAACTTGTAACAGTTTAGTGCTAGATCACACATCTGTAAGCAGCACAGACTGTACTGGTAGTGTGGGAGACTGCTGTGGAAAGCAGCAGCCTGGAAAGAGTCAGCTGAATAAGGAGCAGTAAGTTATGGCTGAGGGAGTTAACATGCATGAAGAAAGTATGACTGAGGAGGAGTACAGATCTGGTACTGCTACTCTGTAGGGAAGAAATAGGGAATGGGAGCCCAGGGTCCATTTTGTGGCCAAGAACTGCAAGGGGACGCACTGAGTTAAGGGCTCCCTGGATGACCTACAGTGTGATTCCAGTGAGGCTCTTTTTACAGTCAGAGTCATAATGCACTCACCCAGTTTAGCCAACCTAAGACAATTTTAAGAGAACTTGGTAACAGAATTTAAGTGTTTCTGTTGGAGTGAAGTCAGATCAGTTCAGAGTGAGATTATTTAAGCCATTCTTAGCAGTAAGGAAAAGAGACTATTGGAAGTCAAAGGTACGATGTGAGAGTACCTTTGGAAAATCTTGAGGTACCACAGGACTGTGTGAAAAAGCCTTTTCTGGCCTTACAACATGTGACTATATTCTTCTCCTTACCTCCCCTCACCATTTCAATGAATAGATGTGTTGTTGATCTTTATGGAGAAAAATTATTTGGATTCTTTTTTTCAGACCCAGTACCACTGAGTTGGAATGGAGTCATCATTAAATTTAGACACTGCTATTTTCTGCTTTTCAGATACTTCCATCTTTCAAGGCTTCCATCTTGTTTTCATTAAATTCTTGCCTACATGAAGGTACTTGGGAATAAAATCTCTATGTGTGTATTCCCTGCTGAATAGGAAAGAATGTTTGCATGTTGAGTAACTTATGAATAATAAACTCTATTTGCAGATATATCTGGAAAATGTTTTACTTCAGTTTAATATAGTGATGTTATCTCTAAATATTGACATATTTTAGGCACATATTCATATGTTCTGAAGGATTCTTCTTTCAATGAAGAACAGACATTATTTAAAAGTACAGTGCAGCCCATCTCTGATTCTCCCTGGCATTTTCAGTCTATCCAGGTTCCAGTGCCAGTGAGAATATTAGGGTCAAACTGAAAGTGCCCCATGGGTCTGGTTCTGACCTGCTACTTGAGACAGTGCCCAGCTGTACCTTTGTAAAGCTGGTGACAAGTGGCTTAGCACTGAGCTACAGCAGAGCTTTGGTTCATAGAAATCCAAAGATTAATCAGGTAAGATTAATCCAAAGATTAATCAGGTAAGAAGTTAATTCAAATGCTTTTCTTATAGCCATCTGATTTTACAGTGTTATTCACAAGCAGTTTGGTCCAAAATATCTTTGGGTGGTCATCACAAAGTTTTAAAGTAAATGTTTGGGGTTTTTTTAACTTGGTTTGGTTTTTATATGCTAGTAAATTTTAAATCTTTTGAAATAATTGTATTTGCAAACAAGAATATTACAATTTGTTCTTAATAAAGTAGAACATAAAGAAATAGCAAATTTAAGAAAAATCTCAAAATTTCAAAAATTTCAAAACTTCAGTGATAATCCCAAGTGCCATCAATACTGAAATAAATTCAAGTCAAGGCTCTCTTCTTTATTTTCAGAGAATCAGTATTTCCTGTTCCATTTATATTATGAAGTACTGTGCCATCCATCTACTTCAGCATCTTGTTGTAACCTGTTTAATCACTTAAAAATGAACAGGGAAGGTGTTTTGGTTCCAATGGCATTACACTAACAAATTATCAGGAGCTTGTGATGTTCACAAAACCAGGATTTCTCTACAAGGTTTTTTATGAAAAACTAATACAGCCCCTTTCATTTCAGAGCAGAATGACTTCCTCATTAATCTGCCTTCTCTTCATCTTAATAATACTTAGCAATCACATAATGCTTTGCATCCCCAAAGCACTGTACCTAAATTGAGAATCCTTTTTAATAGTTAGACATATACCTGCTAAGGAAGTGCTGTAAAAATCATAATTGCAAGTGTCTGTAAGTTAAAAAAACTTTTAAAAATGGAGAGGGAAAAAAGGATGGAAAAAATAAATAGAAAAACTAGAGTCTTAAAATAGTGCTCACAACATTTTTTCATCTTTTACAGTGCTTAGATATCATGTTGATAAATGCCTTGGTACCTCTGAGGAAAAGTAGATTGCCAGTATATGGTAATTTTGCTTGAATATTGACTCTGAAAGAGCAACAGGACAATAACTTTTATGTAGTCATTTCTCTTACACTTGTCTGGCTCATTTGGTGACTTTTAATAAGTCTATATTATTAAGTAATGCAGAAAAGTAAGATCTGTAGAAGTAATGTTGGTGTTTAGGGCCTGACATCTGTGATAGGCACATTTCAGTGGATTTATATTAGGACTAAACTGGTCCTATGACCTGAGCATCCTTTACAGCTGGAGTGCATTAAGTACAGTCCCAGGAGCACATCTTCCAGTTTAGTTCCATCCAGGTCATGCATTCTGAGACAATTTGTGGTGCAAATCAAAGCACAACAAAAAGAGGCAATAGGCAATTTGTTTCAAAATCTCACTCTTCCTTTAAATTGAAACACCAAAATAGGCACCCCTCTGGGATTTGGGTGGAATACACTGTTTCTAACTCATCAGAAGATCCTGTACTGGCACACACTGAGGAGCTCATATATCATTTTGAAGCACTGAATGGCTTGTTTTTAGCAGCAAGGAATATTCTTATTTCATTATGGCTTGCAAGTAGCAGCTAGAAATAGAGGTGGGAGAGCTGGATTTAAAGACACTGATTTGGTAAAGTACCTAAGGAGCTCAGTTACTAGACCTCACATTATTTAGTTCTTTGCTGAATCTGAGCCCATGGAAAGTTCAGACTTTTAAAGGCTGGGGCATCTACAATAGTGCTTTTCTGTGGTAGTTCTCACCTATCCATCCCTACTGTGAATTTGGCCATATGTTGAGATGTGGATACCAATGGGGAGCCTGCTAGGCTGCAGTGGTATTAAGCCTTCCCCAGAGGAAGGCAGAGGAACCCACTGCAGTAGATGGCTGTGCAACAGTCTGCCCCTGGCATGAGATCGCCAGTCCTAATCTGAGAGAGATCAGATTTGCAACTAATGCATGACTGACACCTATTCCAGAGTGCTAACAATAGCAGTTCTACCTTTGGGTACAAGCCAGATTCGAATGATGTGGTAAAGGCCCTCCCTAGAGGGGCTCTGCAAGAGTCACCAGGAATATTAGACTGTAAACACACATTTAGACAAGAGTTGTCAGTCAGTGGCTGGCACATCATGGAGATTGCCCAAATAGCCAGAAATGTGCATGTGACTGACAGCCAGCTTAAAGAGTATATAATTAGTGACAACAAATATAGAGAATCACCAACATCAGAGAAGAGTATTTTAATGTTATTATATTATAAACTTGTCTTGTGTTATATGAGACTGGAAATCTCAAAACCTGCCCCTAAGAAAGAAACATCTTTCTTATTGTTTTGTTAAAAGCTAGGAAATAGCCAGAGGCAGGAAGCTTCTATCCTTTCCAAATTTTTTTTATTCGTTTACATGGCCTCATCCATGCAAATGTTCAATCCCCTTTTCAGTCATGCTGAGCTCCTGGCTGTGTTACTACCTCATGAGCAGATGTTCCAGAACTCAAGCAGGAAAAACACACTTTTACTGGTTTTACATCTTCTGCCTTTCCCCAGATGTCCCCTTGTTACAGGGAAGTAACGAAGAAAGTACAGAGCAGCATTCAATTTACCATCTGAATGCTCCTCATTAGTTTGCATGTCTCTATTTTGCACCTACTTATTTATCTTCTCTTTATCTTTCAGTAAAATAAAGTGTCATATTTATTTTTTCTTGGGTTTTTTTGGTTCCTGAAAGCCATTTTCTCTGGAACCACGTTTTTGCTGTTTTACTGTTTTTGCTGCTGGAAAACCAGAACTCAGCACACAACTTCAGACTTGCCTCCACAGAATCTATCATCCTTACAAGCTGTAATCATATAACCTCACAGAAGTTCCTAATCTTTGCATAGGTCTCCTGACTCAAGAAACCTTCATGTTCCCCTCAGACTGCTCTTGTCAGTGTTTTACTGACATTAATGTCTTCTTCCCTGCACACAGCCCAAGCCCTATATTTGTCTTACTCCATCACACTCGCTTCATCTTCTCCCTTGTTTCTTTGTGGCTTTATTGACCTCCTTGGAACTCTCAGACCACTTGCTCATGTGTTTTATCAGAGAGCATGAACTGCTAGAGATTTTAGCTTGGTTTCTCCCTACCACATATATATCCTGTTACCTTCATCAGCTGCTAAGTCATAGGTTCACTCCAAAGTTTTTAGTCCCAGTTTATATATCCAATATTTATTCTTCCTCCCTCTGACCAATTTCCTCTCCTGTAATGCCTAAAAGTAGTTTATTTTCTGCCCAAATCTCTGTTTCTTTTCATACTTGAATATCCTCCCACTTTCTACATTCTTCCCCATCTCACTTTCGCTTTTCTGTATTCTCAATATCTGCTTCTCCATCTGAAGAACTCTGGTGCCTGAGAGACACTCACAGAAAGGACAAAATACCTCTCAAACTCAGTGCCAATTTCCTTCTGGTACTGCATGTGCTCATCTGATCTCTGGTCATAGCACTGACATCCTTGTGCCCTACACCGGTGAGAGGAATGAACAGCTGTGCTGGGTGGGGAAGTGATGTATGGCCTAGACAACATCAGGAGCTGAAACAGATTCAAGGATGTATCTTTTAGTGTGTGTGAAAAACAAATTTTAAAAAAGTCTTTTTGGTTAAATTTTCACTGGGATTTAATCTCTTGCCCCATAGAATGGCTTTACTGTGGCTCAAAGAAAACACCACCATGATCTTTTAACGTGGATCACATTATCATGTATTATTTCTTCCAGCTTTAGCCTTAATGCAGGTTGAACTGTTAATCAAAAAGAGAAAAGGTCAGGATCCATTATTAATAATGAAAAAAGGACTTACAGTGAAAGATGTCAACCAGGCTAGATAGAGGAAAATGTAGAGCACAGCCACAATATAAAAGCTGTAATTTAGAATTTGAACTGAAAAAAAAAATTACAAACCCAAGTAAAATATTTATTCAGTGAATGCAATTACTCATATTGAATGAAATTATTCAGCTAGTCTCCATGAAGCACTTTAACATACTTGAATTAAACTGAGAGATTTAAAGACTGCCTTTTGATACTTGTTTGTTAAAATCAATAAGTTCCTGAGGCAAGTTTAGGTTCTGAAGGAGCTGAATCATCCTGTGGAAAAATATTCTATTAAAACCAGAATGAAACAGCAACCAGCTCATCTAGTCTTCATTTTTTCTCATGATAAAATCTGGCAATAAACCCAGCTCCTTGTTCCAAACTTTGCACTACTGTCCAAGTTGATAATAAGCCTTTGTGCAATGATAGGCTGTTTAAAAAGCTTCAGTTTTTACACAGCAATCAATGTAGATAGTTCCCCTGTGGTTATATCATTAATATATTTGAGGAACAGAAAAGTTATGTATGCAGAAATGGGTTATGAGAAGTAGCAATCTGTCTTCAGCATAGTCCTGTTCCTCAGAGACAGTGTACTTCTGCTGTAACATAAAAGGTTGATTTTTTCAGGTAAAAAAAATGAATGATAAAAGTCTATATTGTAAGAAGCAGCTTGTCTTCTCAGGATTGCTTGGTGCATTCCATATGCAGTGCTGCAGTAATGTTTTATATTCAGGACTCACATTGCTCTGCACAGAGTGGTTCGGTAAATATCCATTGGGTGTTTTTAAGTAGGAGGTTGGAAAGGAGGCTGCTCAAGTTGGGTTTTGATATTGATTTCACCTTATTTCAGATATTTATACTTTAGAGGTTTGTATGTGAGGTAATTCTCCTAGGACACATTTATAATGAATGCTTGTATATTTTAGTAGTGTGTCGTAGTCATGCCTGTTACTTTCTTTAGTACTTTGAATGTTCAGTGACTGCAAGCTCAGATAAAGACATTCATATGTAGACAGATGAATGTTTCCTTACTACTCTTCATCTTTAGATGCTCTACTGTCTCATAATTTCATATACAAACTTGAAAATTTTATTGGAGGTGTCTAGCCTCCAAACTAGATGTGCCATTTGTAATTTTCGATAACCTGCCCAGTTACAAACCTTTTGGGAAAAAATACAATTTATACATGCTGATACTTGGTATAGCTCCACACTTAAGTCTTCTGAAAAGTCCTGTCTGTGTGTGGTCCTATACACCTGAGGGTCTGCTTGTGCCCCCAGTTATCTCAGGTCTCCAAGTGGGCAAGGCTGCAGCATCAGCGCTGCAGTCCTGCTGGCCCCTGGCTTCCCCTTATAATGTTTTCCAAGGAGTGAAGGCTTTTCTTTCCTCGTTCCTTTTGAGAGATGAAGATCAATTGCCTAGAAATAAGAACATGACATCATTAGCTTGTACCAAAAAACATATTACCCTTAAACTTACAATCGCAGTCTAGTTTTCCTATTTCATTAGTTCCCTCATGTGTATATATACTATTATTATTATCTGGATTATTGCAGCCTAATACACTATTTCTTTAAAGCACAGAATTGATATATAATGTTCCTAGTAACTTTTTACTGACAAGAAAAAATCATAAAAAGTTGAGCAAAGATGATGGTGTTTGTCCCTCAGAGATGTATGGAGATAGATCTTTGCCATTGGATCTTCCATAACTTCTTGGAAACATTCTTTCTTTTTTTCATAATCCTAATAAGTCACCTTATTGAAGGTAGAGATCTGCAAATATGGAGAGAACCACAGAAGGTGCTACATCTGACAGGCTTGTACCTTGCACCAAGATTGTTGTGAAAGGTGCTGCTGAATCTGTCAAAATGCTTAGTGCCTGAAGGCTGGGCTGCAGTCCTGGCCACTTCTCTATGTTTTGGCGTGCTCCTTGGAGAACTCGAGCTTGTGTGGACCTCTGAAAGCACAGCGGGCTGCACCTGTGCACCCCTTCCTGCTAACATGGAACAAGAGGTTTTATGGAAATCCTATGGTTACATTTGCCATATTTTTCTGTTGGAATGAGGTTTAGGCTTTGTTTCTTTTTCTTCTTTTTCCTGTAAACTCTTTGTTCATGTGGGAAGAAACAACCAAACAACCCAAGATGCAAAAAGGACAAACAACGAAGAAGCCCCTGAGGTGACCCGAGCCTGACAAAGGCAGCAGACTGATGAAAGGCTCAAGGACTCTGCTTTGCATTCTGCTCTCATCCCCAGTATCCTAAGGAGACTAGATGTGAAGGACCCTGGGAAGATGTGCCCTGTTTGTGAACGAAGAGCATCTCTTTTCATTTACGGCCGCTTTGGTTCGTTTCCCTACATAAGCACAAAAATAACCATTTTGGAGCTTTGGTGAAGGGAGGGGGAGCAAAAAAAAAAGCTCCCAGAATTATCTCAGGAAAAGAAAGCCAGGTGCCCATCTTTGCATTATATCCAAATGAGATGCAGCTGTTTAAATGTAAATGTTAAACAAGAGAGAAAAATGCCTTAATTAGCCTTCATAAGGAGACAGGAAAGCTGTAAGAATGCACCTGACACTAAGCAGTATGAGATAAACTCATTCCAGCTGTCACTGAACTGACTGTTTGAAGGCAGAGCAATGCTATTTTGTGCAAACAATGTAAAATGTTTAGGGAACTGCAATTAGCATCAGCGTGCATAGTGTAAGTGTATGCAGCCTGCTGGTGTTTACTTGGCTTTGAATTGCTAGGGTTTGGAGTAAAAAAATAAAATTAGGTATGCATTACACACTGGAGATTTTATTCCAGGCTTTTATGCATTACTGAGAAAAAGGCACAGGAGAGTGAAAAGAAGGGAAGCCATCAATCTGACTTTAAAAGAAGATATGATACTCAAAGGTCATTCTGAGTTTTCTCCTTCTGACTTGAGCAGTAAAATGTTCAGATTGAATCTATGAGAGACATTTTCATACAAGCTGCCCATCACATAAATAAAGCTGAAATGTCCCTTGCAGCATGTCAATGTTACATATCTTGCCAGGTGGAAAAAGTAAACATCTGGTTTTATTTTTTTTTCTTTTTTAAAAGATTCACAAATGGCAGAATCAAGGTTGTTTAATATAACCAAAATCTCTAGTTTACTTTATGAGTTTATATGTAAAGTAATACATATAATTTACCAGAATATATAAGTTACTGATTGTATGCCAGTGTATACAAGACACTTATGTATAGAAATACAGCTCTATCAAATACATCCTTGTATAGGACATAGTCTCCTCTCAATAACCTTAACTATAAGCCAATTATTTGTATGTTTTCTATACTCATGGGAGTTCACCTCAATACGTAAGGTTTTCTTATCTAATCTCTCATCAGACTTGCCTTATTAAAACAATGAGATGAAGCTATGCATAACATGCCTTCATTAATTTTTGTCTAATCCTCTGTAAATAAATACCACTTATAGAAAAGTAAAACCCCAGAGGGACTGAGTCTACAAATTAGAGATTTACCTAGTGACTGAAATAAAAACCCGAATCTAAATATATTTGAAAGTAGTAAAAAGCAAAAATGTAAAATGGCCTTTTACAAGTATGCCTGAAATCACTCATATTGCTTATTTTGATGTAAAGCAAAAGTTTTGACCCATTATGCAAGACTGAAACCAGACCTTTTGAAGCTGCAGATGAGAAACCATCTAAGGAAATTCAAGGTGCATGGATACACTGGACATGAAAAGTATCTGTTGGTCCTGTAGGGACTGGCATATGAAGTACCTAAGCTACTATTCATCGTATTTGAGAAATTGTGGCAATGAAGTTACCACAAACTGGCAATATGCAAACATAATCCCTGTTTTTAAAAAAGGAAAATATCATGGAGCACATGCTTCTGGAAACTATTCAAAGGCACATGAGAAACAATGAAGTTATTAGTGACAACCAACATGACTTTACTAAGGGAAAATTGTGCCCAAATAGTTTATGTTCTATGATGAAGCTACAGCACTGGTGGATGAGGGAAGAGCTGGAGAGGGTCTTTTTACAAGAGCATGTAGTAATAGGAAATCTGTGAATGGCTTTAAACTGGAAAAGGGTAGATTTAAATTAGATATTATTGGAAAATTCTCTGCTGTGAGGGTGGGTGAAGCACTGGCGCAGTTTGCCCAGAGAAATTATAGATGTCCCATTCCTGGAAGTGTTCAAGAACAGGTTGACAGGGCTTTGAGTAGCCTGGTTAAGCTCCCGATGGCAGGGGAGCTGGAATGAGATGATCTTATGGTCCCTTCCAACCCAAAACATTCTATGATTCTATGATATGCTAAACCTTCTGAGACATCAGCAATGGCAGAATTAGCCAATTTTCGCATGCCTAG
This sequence comes from Irena cyanogastra, assembly GCA_013397155.1. NCBI lineage: Eukaryota > Metazoa > Chordata > Aves > Passeriformes > Irenidae > Irena > Irena cyanogastra. The sequence continues at coordinate 277,577 of VWZV01007745.1, forward strand.
GATACAGGGGTACGATGCAGGGTGGATCAGTGCTAGCAATCAGAGGTGCCTCTGTGAGGAATGAGTTGATGAGGTGAGCCCAGGGCAACACTGGTCAGAAATAATGACTAAATTATACTCATCCTTGGCCTGCCATACCAGCTGTTTGATCCTAACTTCTCACTAGACATGCTGTTACAGTTTTGAGCAAGTTTTACAGTCATGGCATTTTTTCCATTTGAAATTTGACAATCTCTCTCATATATAACAAACCTGGAATACAAAAACTTATACCAGTTATTGTTCATTACCAGACATGCACATGGGATGGAATGATGAGACCATGAACTTTTATTGTGACACCCACAGTTCGGTGCCACATCTACAGGAAACATCCATTTGTAAACACAGGAGGAGTAGCCACACCGTGATCCCAAATACAGTATGCAGTGACAGTAACACTATGGTTACTTCTTGGTTTGCAGACTCCCCAGACTTATCAGTACTGCAAAGCATCTGTTCTGCTGTGTTGGAGGGTGGCTCACTTGAGGAGAAAGAGCAATAACATTTATGACACCCAGTTAGTTACTCACATACTTGCATTTAAAATAGATCCTCAGCTTGTAAACTCTTGATTTTGCATGGTATGTAAGCAAAGATATATATGAACTGTACCTAATGTTAACAGATCCCCACATGAGGGAGCAACTGACTAGTTAGGTAATATCAATAGGCCTAGTCTCACAGAAGAAATCATACACAGAAAACTGGGGGATTTGAAAGTATATGATGTCTCTTGAGTGGCATAGGAAAAATGAGGATACTGGGGGAAGGCAACCTTTAACCCCATCCCAAATTATGTTATATTAATAGTATGCAAAATACTTGCAAATACGCGAGAGAGAAAAACACTATATCTCATGTAAACTTTCCCTTAAAGACTGAATATGTGAGGGAATATAGGAGCTGGTGATTTGGGTCATAAAGCTGGTATTGGCAGATGTAGGAATGGAAATGAGGTCTCCTAACTTCCTGCTAATATACCATACCCTGCTGCCTTAGACAGCATGGACTTCAGCATAGGTATTTCAGTAGGGTAACAATGGGTTTGAACTGGAACAAAAGGCACCATTAACAAGAAACAACTGAAGGTACCAAAAAAACCTTAGGTGAAACAACCAATGAGATCTTTGCAAGCAGTCACAATGAAAGATGTCATATTGTCTATCTACGCTAATAGATCTCCAATAAATCCAACATTTTCCTAATGATGCATCAGAAAGTGAGAAGCTCCCTTCTTTCCCAGATAAGCCCTACAAAGGTTTATTTCTGTTTGAGTATATCAGCAGTAACGTTGATTTCTTTGGAAAGTATGTTATTCTTTTCCTTACTGCCACAAATGAGTCACATTGCAGTGACTGCAGTGTCTTTCTGTATGTTGTCTCCACAAACTAAGAGATCTATGTTTGCCAATTTTAGTCATTAAAAGTGGCACTGTAGTCCCTCATTAGTTGTTTGTAATACCACCTTCAAAAGTAAAACATTCACATTGCTTTATAGAAACAACCTCAAGTTTGCCAATTGCTCATGCTGATCAGCCACAGGAGTGCCTTCCAAACGTCTGTTCACGTGCTCAGCTGTCATGTTCACCCTGATTTTCCCTGGCCTGGCTTTCTGATAAGTACCTCCCAGAGAGATGCTCATGGATTTTGCAGTCCACCTAGCCAGAAAATAATGCCAAATTACATCTTGTGGCTCCTCAGAAGCTGTTTTGTATCACTCATATGCTGTCTTCCAGCAGGCAGGAAAGATGCCAGCTGTGCCACTGAAGACCTGACAACACTGAAGGGATGACATAGTGGTTGTGGCCTGCCCATCTTTGACTGTAAAAATGATGCACTGATTTGCACTGTGATGAGCCTAAAAGATTGTAACCATGCTGTTAAAAGGTGTCCAAATGCTCCTTATGGCCAGCCAGTCCTATTTGGACACCCATCTTCTGGAAACCCTGTATAGGGGAGGCTACAGTTAAGTCAATAACTGTACATGACCTCTTCATACCAGGAGGCCAAGCCTGTTAGGACACTACTTGTTGGTAAAGATAGCTTAGAGAGAAAAATGGATGGCCTAGGCCAGGCCACAGACTGCTGCTTTAGGAGAATGAAGTGGTTCTTCTGCCCTGAAGCTGATGGGAGACTGCTGCCATGGAAATGACCTTTTCCAGCTGATGCTTGGCTGTCAGACCTTGGTCTTTGCCACAAGGTACACAGGGCAGCAAGTCTCTATGTACCGGTGCCATTCAGAGTATGGTTTGCTGTCTCCTCTGCTGGCCTCCAGGAGCTGTAGTTGGGTGCTCAGAGTGTGCTGGGCAGGAAGGATCTGTCTGGGTAGACACACAGACATAGACCTGCCATTTCCTTGGCAGACTTTTAGCCTCTCTCCACAGGAAGCGCATTCTGACCTGAAAGTGTGCCAAAGATGTTAAAAAAAAATGTGGGTGATTGTCTCGGTTTGAAAAGACAGGCGTCTGTTAAGGAAAGCAGGAGCCTCCCCTGAAGTGGGAAATGTAAACCCCCTCCCTCCTAATTGTTATAATTTTGAAAATTAAGGGGCTCTCAGGCAAGGATATAGGAGCAGGAATATCAGTTCTTTATTAGGGAAGAGGAAAATGAAATAAAATAAAATAGTAAAATGAACAATACAGTACTACAAAACAACACTGACAGAGTCAGAATACGACCTGAAAGCTTGTTGGTAGCAGTCCAGCTGAAGTAGTAGCTGCAGTCCTCTGCAATGACAGATGTAGTCCTGTTGTAGCAGTGATCCTGGAGAATGGTGGAGGTTTCCTCAGTGGGAAAACAGGCAGCTCCTCTGAGAAATCCAGTGGAGAAGGCTGTTTTTAGCATCTCACAGCCTTAGGATATATCTATGAAGCAGTGTGTGGCTCCTCCCCCTTGGGCAGAGCATCTCCCAATGGGATGATGGAACTTTATCAGTCATGGAATGACACTCAATGGCCCATTAACGGGAGATATTTCCCGGAGGGAGGATCGATTTTGGAAGAGATAAGAAAAACTGCCTAATTAGATAAGAAAACTGCCTAATTAACATAACATTAACTGTCACACCTTTAACAGATGGCAAATAGAATAAACATATTGTCTTTTAACCCATGACAGTGATGATGCCTGTGCCCTCAGTGGACTGCCTTGCCAGGGACAGAGTGACACTCCAGATAGGAGAATCTCCAGTCTGTTTAAAGGGAGTTGAAGAAGATGAAAAAGCAAAGTGACTGATCTAAAAGAAGACCTGCTACCTGTGACAGCAGCCAGGAATACTCAGGGACAGTCAGCTGGGCCAAAGAACTCAAATTATCACTGAGCTCAGAGGAGACTACAGCTTCGTACTATTGTCCACAAGTGGAGTTGTGGGCAAAAGAGGGTTTGGAAGGAAGGTTGGAAGATAAAACAGTAATAGGGATGGGTAAAAGGCAGAGAGGGAGCATCCGATGTTAATACCACATCATCTAAGGGTGTAGCATAGCTAATTTTCAAAAATGACACTACTCACTCTCTTCTGGACTTTGAATTATAGTTTTGCTCCAGAGAAAGGATTTTCTACTGTAATAGACTAAGAACAGAGTGACATTTCTACTGTGCCTTAAGGATTTGAAGTTTTGAGCAACCTGGACCATTCCAGTGCAAGTGTTACAGGGGCCATGTTAGACAGGATGCCAAAAGATGCCCTTTTTCTGTAGGTAGGCCTGGAACAAAGACAGTGATATTTACCAGAGAGACTGTGGCAGATAAAGATCCTGTGCAGCAAAAAACCTAGAAGGCAAAATCTTGTAGAAGAGCTGACAGCCTCAAGGACATTTCATTTGGAGTGCATATGTGAAACAGAAAGTAGGAGCATCAGACAGGGTTGGAGGGCAGCTCTTGAAAATTATGTAAAGAGTGGTATAGATGTCACTACTGATAGCAGTGAGCTCTTTTCCAAAATATTCTGTGGGATCATATCCCAAATTACTACAGCTTTCTACAACATGACATCACTATTAGATTGCAGCCTGGCATCTGGATTTATAAATCAGTTTTTCTCAGCTGCTGTACAATACATTTAGTGGTGATTGCTCCTGGCTTCATGGAGTAGATTTGCTATTATTAAGTAACACTGAACAGACTAATTGTTATTATTTACTTCCTTCTTTGATGAACTTGAGCTCTTCACTGGCTGATGAATAATGCACGGAATTATTACAAATGTAACATGAAATGAAAACCATTACATTCACAATTTCTAATACTTTAAAGAAAAAACACTGATCAGTACTTAATAAAAAGATAAACACTGGAAGGTTCCTACTCATTCCCTGTCTCTGAGAAAAACTAATGGTTGTTCTAAAGAGAGGCCCCAAACATGCCTCCATTCTTCACTCTGGCAAAGCAAGACATTGTGCTTCCAAAATTTTGTGTGCTACCGTGGAAGACAAGAAGGGGCCAAAATTACACATTTCATGACGAATGAAGGGATTCTTATCCCTTGGCTGTCACAGAGCAGGTATCATTGGCATCTTTCTCCAAAGAAGGTCTCCCAACAACATAATGATTTAATAAAAAGGAAAGAGTCAGAAATGCCCGTGGGGTGACTGTTGCTGTTGCCTTTGGATAAAAAGTGTTTGCAAGTGTTACCTAGGGTGATGGATAGCAGAATACAACTGTGAGTACAATTCCATGCTGTTTTGGCTTTCCTAAGTAATCTGTTCTTAAGGAGTAAAAATTTTTGTCATGTTTATGCAGGAGAGTGGGTTCGGGGGGTAATGAGGAGATTTGCATGGTGAAGAAGACTTCATGTTACTGTGGAGTGCATGGCAGGTAATACGGGAATAGGCTCTGAAGGTCGTATAACTGTTATGGACTAGGTTTTTTACAACTGTAATGAAAATTACAAGTTAGCTTGGGGGTTGATAGTACTACCTTTTTTACCCTTTGTGTGGTAACTGAAGTGGTTTTTTTGCTTTTTCTTTTTTTTTTTTTTCTTTTTAAATAACAAAAAAACCCCAGCCCAGCTGTCCTTTAATTGACTTCCTGGATCTTGGATAAACCCCACAATTCTCTCTGAGACATATCTACTATTTTTTCAAGATTATAGGCAGTATAATCAATTGTGATTATTCCCTAAAACTGAAATTTGAATTGTTATTTAAAATAAAAAAATGTGAGGGCTTTTTGCCCCCTTTCTATTTCTTCTGTCATCACCAGCTACACACACGAATCTGCTGGTTCAACTTTTAGTGTTCTCTCTCATGCAGACAGCAAACTGAAACAGAATGAATATAACATTCACTATTATATGTTCTTCAACATACCATTTCAAACAGGATATTTCTCAAAACAATTAATTTGTTTAGATTTTGGAGAGATAAATGTTATTCCATAAGGCCTCAATCACACAACCTAGACAACCCCAAAATGCTTATTTGACTTGAAATTGTACACACAGGCAGTGGAAAGTTTGGTCTTGTAATAATGTGAAATTTTGAGAGGTGAGAGAGCAAATGGTAACATTTCAAAATGTAAATGAAGTTTTTCACTAGAACATTGACCATTGAATGTTTTTTGAATGACTGAGACTTGGCTTTGGTAAACCAGAGAGTTTAGTGTTAGGACTTGGCTACATTTCAAGAAAGAAGTACATGAGTTAGAATAAGCTGTATTATTTTTTTGTTGTTGTTTTTCTTTCTGTGTCTAAACTGCGATACAAACTCTCTTTTATGTACTCTATTATAAGATTTTTAAATAGATGAGAAACAAACTCATCTTCTATGACATTTCCACTTATGTGAAAATGCAACTCTGATGTGTGGATAAAGCTGCTAATGATGAGCCTACATCTCACAGAGTGCTTCTCAGCTATTCTCAGAATGTTTGACAACTGGAGTCAGCACTGCTGTTCTCTTCATACACACTAAGAGAAACTGAGGCAAAACCAGAGAGTCATAATAGTCAGGATTGTTTAATAAGCTGTTATACAAACTAAGATTGGAATTAGGTCCCCTTTGAGTTAAAGAAAACATCACATTAACTGCTAATGAAAATTGTTACTATGGAGCATTTTAAAGGAATACTCAGAGATACTGTTAGAGGTGGTCTGCAAAGCAGAGCCTTTTGTCTCAATAATTATATAAACAAGTGTGTGTATATTAATGTATTTCTGTGTGTTTCGGTTGGATTGAACTGTTGTTCATGGGGCACAGAACTTACATGTAGGCACTTCAAAGGAAAGATTAACACTATCCAATTTTTATCTTAATGAGCCAGATAATCGTCTGATATAAATAAGCACAAATCTACTGAAGTAAAAATTTCAGCCTCTTTCCCACATCTGACAGGGAGAGTAGTCAAAGCCTAAATCTCAAAAATGGCTAAACTCATAATAATTTGTCTTTATCAAACATATCTTTAAAAACTGTCTTCTTTGTCAGTGTGGAAATCATCAACCTGCCCATCACCTGGACTCAAAGCTGAGGCACTGTCACAAGACTGACTTATCTCTAGGTCTTCAGTGGAAATGCTCATTTATTTCCTGAAATTCTGGTTAGTCTCATCTTCATAGCTAGATTTATCTAGACTAACATGGTTTTATGGCTCAGTTTTTATAATATCATTTTCTCTTGCCCTAAATAAATGAAGTTTGTTCTCCTGCTATCAATGCAGAATGCCATTGCAGTGATAGCCTGATATTTGGCTAGATAGCCCTTCCAATAGCAATAACTACTGCATTAAGCCTAGTTAGCTTATCCTCACATTCACAGTTTTTCACACAATATTTTCTCCCTAATCCTAAGGGTTTTGGGAGGCCACATTGTTTTTCTCAATCAGTTTATGCTACTGTTCTCTTCTGCACTGGTTAATTTCCAAACAACCTTATGTACCTTTTCCTCCAGCTTTGCCTTTCATGCTTGTAAGCAATTTCTTTTAAACAAAGCTGCCTTACTATTTTTTTCCAGTCCCTAAAATCCCATAGACATGCTAACAAAACTCCCATATTTTACTAGATTGCAACCATGTTAACTTCCCACCATGTTCACCAGCACTGTCCCATGGATACTTCATACTTCCTTTGTGCCTTCCTGTTGTCTTCTGTGTAAACACTTGCAGTCAGTGTCCCCTTGTTCAGTTTTCACTCCACACTTTGGTCCTGGTTTATAAGCACAACTGAGGCACAGCATAGTTGGCTTGGTTTTTGTCAATTCTAAGACATGAGCCTGCAGGATACAAACACAGGCAGTACATATAGCTGCCTTGTGACACTCCCCACCCTCAAAACTTATTAATGGAGGTAAAAACCTTTGATGTGTAAGTCTCACCTGGGAAATTTGCTCAATGTGATGCTAAGGATTCATCTGTTTTTACTAATTTGAAGGTGCTGAAGCAAAGCTAATAGAACGTGAAATGTACAGGCCTTTAGCAAATGTTTTGAGGGTTCAAAGAATTTTAGTCTGGACTTTTGCCAAAATCAAGTTGATACTTACAGTACCATAAAGAGCAACTTAGAGACTGGGCCATAGGTAATTAGTGTCACTATGTTTGATTCACAGAAACACATTGAGCTTGTTTTTCTAACTAAACTTTATACCTTTTTCTTGACGATATTAACACCATGACTGTGTTGCCAGAACTAGAAACTTGTAACAAGGGCTTACCTTTGTTGCGAGCATCCTCCAGCAGATGTGGCTTCTGTTATCTGCTTTAGGCTGTCATACATATTTTCCAAACAAGCACAAGTATATGACTCCCATTAATTTATAGATAACTGTCAGGGCTGGGAACTCTTCCAGCAGACCTTTTTATAGATGTGTTTTATCAGTGGAGTTTAAATTAAAACAGCTGTAAAAGCACTAGGATTATTCTCTCTCACGCAAAGGTACAAGCATGTTCTGAACTGAGATCAATAAAGACCCTGACTCAGAGGATGTGTTGAGATTTATGTTAATGTGTATTATGTGAAAATGATAGTCCTGCTTCTGCCTGGTATAGGCTATGCAAGAATAAGTTCTATGCCTTCTTTCCAGGATGAAAAATGCTACAAAGAAAATTTATTTAGCAGCTCATATCATTACTTCACAGCACTTTTTTGCTAGATTAAATTGCAAGAATTGGTAACTGAGTAATGTGAAGTCTGTTAAAATAGTCTAGGTTGTTGCACCTGCACTGTAATTTCTACAGTTAACAAGAAAATTGTGTTGTCATGCAAAATCTGTCTCATAACAATTTAATCCAAAAGGTCACCTGAATCAGGAGTGCCAGTTCTCTCCTTCAAAGCAGAGAAAGAAAAAGGAAAACAAGAAAATGGAAAGACACAAGCGGATTTTTGTAAAACGTTTCTTGGACAAAATTTGTGAATTCTATCCTTTGCCAACAAAGAAAGACTGGAAGCTTCTGGAATCTTCCTCAGTCAAGTTCATGATATTATTTTGTGCCCTGAAGAAAATTGTAGCCATTTGTTTAAGCAATGAAGTTTCCGTCTGTTCTATCTTGGTTTAAAGAGGCTGTATATTTTCAAGAACCTCAAGGCAATGTTTACTGAAATCATAAAATGTCCCTGAAGTGACATCACAGAAACAAAATATAGATGGCATAATTTTAAAGCTCAAAATCAGAGGAAAATGCAGTTACAGTTTCATCCAGACATATACACATAATTATATCTGTATATATAAATAAAGAACAAACAGGGACAGAAGGAGCACCGTATTTACTTTAAAAATAAATGACCGATTTCAGCTAACTTAGCTGGTTAGCAGGGAATCACTCTAAATAAAATAAATGAATTTTTACTTTGTGTGACAAACAGAAACTAAATTAAACATCAACTTACATGTACTTTATGAAATACTCAAGTTATGTATTCCACTACAATTTTACTTATACATAATGTGTATTCAGACATTTTTGGAACAATGCAGAATGTCTCAAGAAAAATTCTAAAGCTGGTTAATTGAGACTCATTTTATATATACTGTATGCTACATATAGAAATGTTAGTAAAAAAACCTAAGTGCAGCCCACCAGTGCAAGGCTTCAGATAACAAATATCTGATTAGTCTTCTGAGTTTTTGGAATAAATTGGCTGGACCCAGAGAGTACTAGTGGTCACTAAAGGTGTTCCTCAGGGCTCGGTATTTGGGCTAGCCCTGTTTAATATCTTTATTGATTATCTGGTTGAGGGAATCAAGTGCACCCTTAGCAAGTTAGCAAAGCTGACAGCAAAGCTGCACCCTTAGCAAGTTAGCAAAACACTCCCAAGCTGGCTGGGAGTGTTGATCTGCTGGAGGGCAGGAAGGCTCTGCAGAGGGACCAGGACAGGCTGGATAGGTGGGCTAAGGGCAATTGTATGAGCTTCCACAAGGCCAAGTGCCAAGTGCAGCCCTTGGGGTCACAACAACTCGATGTATCACTACAGGATGGGGGCAGAGTGGCTGGAAAGCTGCCTAACAGATAAGGCCCTGGGGGTACTGGCAAACAGCAACTGGACATGATCCAGTGTGTGCCCAGGTGGCCAAGAAGGCCAATGGCATCCTGGCCTGGATCAGCGCTGGTGTGGCCAGCAGGAGCAGGGCAGTGACCGTCCCCCTGTACTCAGCACTGGTGAGGCCACACCTCAAATCCTGTGTTCAGTTCTGGGCCCCTCACTGCAAGAAAGACATTGAGGGGCTGGAGCGTGTCCAGAGAAGGGCAGGGGAACTGGGGAAGGGTCTGGAGCACAAGTCCTGTGAGGACCAGCTCGGGAGCTGAGGGTGTTCAGCCTGGAGAAAAGGAGGGTCAGGGGGAGCCTTATTGCTCTGCATAACCACCTGAAAGGAGGGTGTAGCCAGGTGGGGGTCAGTCTCATCTCCCAGGTAACAAGTGACAAGGAAAAGAGGTAATGGCCTCAAGTTGTGCCAGGAGAGGTTTAAATCGGATATTAGGAAA
>VWZV01007745.1:287676-328799 GCA_013397155.1 Irena cyanogastra
GCCAAGAAGGCCAATGGCATCCTGGCCTGGATCAGCGCTGGTGTGGCCAGCAGGAGCAGGGCAGTGACCGTCCCCCTGTACTCAGCACTGGTGAGGCCACACCTCAAATCCTGTGTTCAGTTCTGGGCCCCTCACTGCAAGAAAGACATTGAGGGGCTGAAGCGTGTCCAGAGAAGGGCAGGGGAACTGGGGAAGGGTCTGGAGCACAAGTCCTGTGAGGACCAGCTCGGGAGCTGAGGGTGTTCAGCCTGGAGAAAAGGAGGGTCAGGGGGAGCCTTATTGCTCTGCATAACCACCTGAAAGGAGGGTGTAGCCAGGTGGGGGTCAGTCTCATCTCCCAGGTAACAAGTGACAAGGAAAAGAGGTAATGGCCTCAAGTTGTGCCAGGAGAGGTTTAAATCGGATATTAGGAAAACTTTTTTCACAGAAAGGGTTTCAAAGCATTAGTATTGGCTCCCCAGGGAAGTGGTGGAGTCATCAGCCCTGAAAATGTTGAAAAACCACATAGGTAAGTCACTGAAGACATGGTTTAATGCTGAACGTGGTGGTGCTGAGTTGACGGTTGGACTTCATGATTTTTCCAGCCTTAACATTTCTAAGGTTCTATGATTCTGTCTCTCAAGCTCACTTTGCTTCCATGATATTAAAAATAATATAAATTCTCATACACTGCAGCAACAGAAAAATAAGAACGTCCAGTATTTTCAAGAGTCCCAAGTATCTGGGGGATCCATTAGGAGCAGTAGTTGAGATATAAATTTGGGGATTTCTCTCATCTGTCTGAAAGGCTTTTCATCAATCTGCCTTGTTCACCATAACACAATAGTCCTCTGTATTTTGAATGCTGAGACAGACTTTCTGCTTGTTGACAGGCATACAATTTTAACTAATCAGGGCATAATTCAATCCATCATATTATTGCTGGGATTCCTGAATGGTAAGTTCATGATTCCCTTCTTGCATAAATATGGTGAGGACTACCAGTTTTTAACCACAACTATGTCATAAATATGAGCCCTGATGTAAAATATAAGAGTAATAAGAATTGCTAAGACAGAAAATCAGGTTAAGTGGAACATTGCACAGGAGCCAGAAGAAAAGATGAAGAGACTGAATATAAAAATTCCACACAAGAAGAAGATATTCAGCTACCTTGACAACAACCTGTTTTCCACAGCTCCTAATGGGAGTATCTATTTAGTGATTTAGGGAGAAAACAGGAGGAGGGAGGAGCAGGATAGAGAGACTGGATGTATGTTTAAAGTAGATAACTCAGTGTTTAAGGTAGCCTGAACAATGTGTATAAGGACAATCACCATTACTGCATTTAGATAGCTTGCCAGCATGCAGCTGTATCTTTCCCCACCTCCCCACCAGTCTGCCACCTTCACCCAGTCCTTCAGCACCAACTAAAGTCCTGGCTGCTCCTCCTGCTTCCTTCTCTATGCTCACCATCCTTCTTCACTCAGTGCTGCTAGGAAAGAGTTAAGTTGTTTTGCTAGATGCTTTCTGTTTCCTCTCTCTCCTCTTTTTGCCTAAGGAATAGGCTCATGGGAGTAGGGGTTGAAGCTCTCTCCACCTTTTGCAATGGCCCTCCTGTCTCTTCTGCTGCTGGTCAGGTGGCAGCAGGGCAGCCAGCCAGGCGAATGGAAATTTTCTAGAGGGGGAGCTGGAAATATGCAGTGACCCACTTGCTGTTTCCAAGCTATGTTGCCCAGTTCTCTGTTCTGCCACAATCTGGACCATTTTGAACACCACTAAGTACAGTTAGCATACACTGCGTGCACACTAGAGGGAACATCCAGCACTGTTATAAAGCTGGCATGCAGATTTAAGTCTAGTCACTATGCCAGCAAGACTGAAGAAGTTATGCTTGTTCCCTATACCTTATATCTGTTTATTGCTGATTTTATGTCCCTATTGATCCAGAGATCAGCCTAACTCCCTAGGCTTACATATTTATATGTTTTGTGGTTGTGCCATGCAATACCACTACTTGGTTCCTCAATCATTTCCATTACATTTGTGATGAAGAGCAAAAGTAGTAGATAAAGGCTAGAAAAATAGTACTTGATTCAGTGCTTTAAAACAAATTAAAAATGTTGAATCAAAACATTGAAGTTTCAGGTCTTTGAACTCAAATAATATTGAAATATTTCATAGAAAAAATGGTAATGATGGAATTATATCCACATTTAAACTTACCAGTAACTGTTCTGTTTTTGCAATTGCTCTGTGTTACACATTTTCTGCTATAAAAGTTATATGTTAGCCTATTTAGAGCTGTTTTGTATGAGGCTTGGGTATGATGTGTTGAGTGGCAGTAATGTTACAAAGAGTATTGATTTTGCAATTTTTTCCATGCAATGCTTGGCAACATTTTTTCAGATGAACAATTTAATTTTACTAGTTTAGAGGTCATAGCTCATGTTGTGTTACAGCATCGTAAATGAAAGGCTTCAGTGAAATTGCATTATATTTAACCCACGGCAATCAAGAATGACTTTACGTCTGTGTCTTCTCAGACAACTAAATACACTTCATGCATTTGGGAGCTGCAGAAGTTTGACATCATTTGCAGCCTATCCACTGTACCAGTTGCTGCATTTTGTACAGCCTTTCTGGTACTAACAGCAGTGAGATATTAAAGATTGCAGCGTGAGATAACTCACTAATCACATACAATGGATTATTGATAAATAGGATGCTGAAGATTTTTTTTCTGTAACAAGAGAAATTAAGAGTAATCATCTGTGGTTCTATTCTGTGAAAAGAGTTGTGATCAAAACCTCATTGTCCACATGTCCAGTGATGTGTGGTGCCCCTCAGGGGTTGATACCTACTGAGGTGGATACTGTTCAGCATTCCATCTTTGCTGGTGACATGGACAGGGGATCGAATGCACCCTCATCAAATTTGCCAATGACACCAAGCTATGTGGTGCAGTTGACATGCTGGAGGGAAAGTTCCCATGCTGGAAGGAAGCCATCCGGAGGGACCTGGACGGGCTTGAGAGGTGGGTCTGTACGAACCTTATGAAGTTCAACAAAGTGAAGTGCAATGTCCTGCACCTGGGTTGTAACAAACTCAGACATACCTACAGGTTGGGCAGAGAACGGACTGAGAGTAATCCTGCAGAGTACGAATTGGCGTTGATGGTTTATGAAAAACTCAACAGGACCCGCCAATATGTGCTTGCAGGCCAGAAAGCCAGCGGCATCCTGGGCTGCACCAAAAGCAACATGGCCAGTCAAAGGAGATGATCCTGCTCTAGCTGCTCTTGTGAGACCCCACCTGGGTCCTGCATCCAGCTCTGTGGCCGCCAACATAAGAAGAACATGGAATGGTTGGAGCAAGTCCGGAGTAAGCCACAAAGTTGATAACCAGATTGGAGAACATCTCCTGTGAAGACAGGCTGAGAAAGTTGGGGCTGTTCAGCCTGGAGAAGAGAAGGCTCTGGAGAGACTTTGTAGGAAAATTTCAGTATCTGAAAGGCATCTGCAGGGAAGCTGGACAGGGACTCTTTGTCAGGAACTGTAGTGACAGGACAAGGAGTACTGGGTACTGAAAGAGGGGAAAATTAGTTTAGGTACTAGAAAGAAATTCTTGACTGTGAGTGTGGTGAGGCACTGGAACAGGTTGCCCAGGGAAGTTGTAGATGCCCCAATCGTGGGAGTGTTCAAGGCCAGGTTGGACAAGGCCTTGAATAACCTGATCTAGAGGGAGGTGCCCCTGCTCATGGCAGAGGGGATTGGGACTCAGGAACCTCCCAGGGTCACTGGGTTCTTTTAAAGATAATCCAGAGTGGCCTTGCAATGACATAATGCAGCAGTGTCAGCACTGCTGTGTATATCTCATTAAGTCCCATTGACTTGTATATTTTGAGTTTGTTTGAATGTTCCCTAACATGATTTTTCTTCACTGAGAAGGAATAATCCTTGCTACAGACTTCTCTTCTGGCCTCAGGGGTCTTGAGTTTTTGATGGCCAGTCTTACCAGTGAAGACAGAGGTGAAGTAGACATTGAGTACCTCAGCCTTTTTTGTGTCCTATGCCACCAGGTTCCCATTCTCACTCAGCAACAGACACACAGTTTCCCTTGTCTTCATCTTTTGCTGCTGATGTACCTGTAGAAAACTTTCTTATTGCCCTTCGTTCTCCTGCCAGATTAAACTGGCAAATGTAGATTTTGGTTTTCCAGCACTGCAAAGTTTTTAATAAGTTTTACCTGTTAAAAAAGTAATTTTCTTCCTCTTGAAAGCAGGGATTAGAAATTATTCTGACAGAAGTGGACAGGGAGTGTCTATGGGTGTCTTGACTCTCTGAGGGTACAATCTTGGTAAACATAATTGCAAAATTTTAATTGTGTGAGAGATGATTTTACGGTTAACAAACATATGAAAAGAATGGAGTTACATTTCTTCTTAAGCTAATACTGAAAATTAAAATACTCTTTTTTTTGCTGGTTTTACTTCAGTGACTTCAGCAAAAATTCTGAAATATTGTATTTGTCTGCATTTCAAAGTATGCAATTCTTATGCAATTGCTGTGTTGTTCAGTGCAAATCTATCCTGCATAATGAAAAATGGTGCAGAGATAACTCAGGTAGTTAGATATATTCAGGCAGCTGAACAACTCCACAGATAGATGGCAAAAATATCCACAGCTAAATGTACCATTCTAGCTACTATCTCTGCATGATACTGTGATGACTAAACACTCATCTGGAATTAAGTTGGGTATCTTTATTAAAGAGCTTATAAGCAAAGTACATGTAGAGAGCTGGTTGCTTCATCCTAGGTATTACTTTGCACCTAGGCAATATATAGGTTTTTCTTGTCCAGTACCTTAAGTATCTAGACTTTTTCTTTCTAAACACTTCAGCTTCTCGTGAACTCTGTTTTACCCTCTTGATTTGACCACCGAACATTCATTTCTCATTCTGAACTCAATTCACTTTGTTGCTGAAAAGAATTTTCTCCATATGCCACTGCTGAAAAAAAACCCTGAAGTCCAAAATGGTGTGTCTTCACATATACTTCCCACTGTTAAATAAAATCTATTTATCATTAAAACTTTTTGCAGCCTGGTGCTGCTCCAGCTATTGTCTTTTGTTGAATCATTGATCTCATCCTTCCTCCATCTGTGATGTTACTTCTTATTGATGTCTAATTCAATGCGCTGCTATCAATGGCTTATTTTCCTGGGAAGTCTTGGTTTGCTCAGGAAGAATCTGTCCTAGGATTACTCCCACTCAATAGTTCAAGGAATTACTTATTCAGTAATTTGCATTAATGTCTGTATGATACTAATCTGAAAGGGTGGGAAGCTTTTGAAGAGTAGAGTCAAAATCCAAATAATATAAACTGGAGAATACATAAAAATCAACTCAATGACATTTGTTAAGGGCAAATAGGAAGCACTGGCTTTAAGGTAATCAAAAGCATCAGCCTAATACAGGAAATAACCGCTTCTGTAAGACTTCAGGAGTGTAGGAATACGAGTCATCAGCGTCAGGTGTCACTATGTGCACTGTGCAAATGTCACCAGGGCTGTATTAACATAACTGTTTTATTTAACATGCCAGCTGGTTTCTCTCTTCAGAAGGTGTTCACTTGCTCACTTGGCTGGTATTTTCATATCTTATACTGCATGAAAGGCCCAAAAAAAAATCTATGAACTGAGTACTGAAGCTTTGTGCTGTTGCAATGGCAAAAGCAATGGAAAAGATGCATGCAGAGCACATAACTCAGTGTCTTTTTGTCCCAGGGTCCTATACAGAATCCATTCTGACCTCACTTCCAGAAGACCTCTAAGCTTTTTAAGATAAGCTTTTTAAGGATTCTCAGCTCCTAGATCTGGCTGTGTTCTATGACTGTGTACCCAGAGCAGATCAGGAGACACCTGGCTATTCACAAGGTCTACCCCAGAATCTTGGCTTATTTGAAAAGGCTTTGTGGAGTATGCAATGGGGGGAGCCATGGCACATCCCAATGTGAAATTGGGGCTGCAGTGCACACAGCACAAGAACACCAAAAACTGCATTATCTTAACGCAAAATATCTCCTGGGTGGGGCCTCAATAAAATGAAGCACTTGGATGAAATAAAAGTATGTACGGACAGCTATGTCAGACCCAATGACTAGGGAAGGGTATATGGAAAGATTCTTGAAGAACAGTTACAACTCAGTAACAAATTTCAAAGCATATCACCCAGAAGGAGTAAAACAAGAAAAATAATGATTTTGCAGTAATAAGATCTCCAGCAAACATAAGCAAAGAAAAAGGAACTGAGGTTTAAAGATCTCATCTGTTGGATTTTAGGGTATCTGTTTCTGTCTGTAAATAAACGAATAAAGGAATATACTGAATTTATAGCCTCCCTCACAGAGCCAGAAACCTATTATGCAAACTGCTCCACCCAGACTGACTAAAGAAAGAAGCTTCTTTGGCCCACACATTTCTTTGTGGTCTTCCTAGACAATTTGTAGAATGATATAATAGTTTGTGTGGGAAAGGACCTTTAAAGATCATCTAGTCCACTCCTCTACAATGAGCAGAGACATCTTCAGCTCAATCAAGTCACTTAGAGACCTGACCAACCACACTTTGAATGGGGATGGCTCATCCACCACGTCTCTGGGCAACCTGTTCCGATGTTTTACCACCATCACTGTAAAATGACTCCTTATATCTAATAATGTGGTAACTAACACCTCTGCTGAGAATGTATCTGCTGTTGTTGAAGAGCACAAAGAGGATTTTATTAGTGTCATGCCAGCTACATAGAATACTTTCTGAAAGAGGAAAGAGGTATTATCAAACCTTACACATTGAAATAAATAGTCAATAAAAATTCATTGAAATACTGTTTTTACTAACTATTTACAAGGTAAAAGGCCTGGTGCTAAATCATACATTAAAATAAAGCTTGCACAGACTTTCCATTTGTTATGGCAAATTTTATGACAGATGGAAAAACATTTCATCAGAGATTGCATTAATGCAATGTGTATTTTCCAGTGACACTTTGCTTGTACGCTTACTTGATGGATGGAAGACATTTATTTACAGATGATGCATAACTACCCAACCATCAGCATATCTAACTGCCTGTAACATGTCAAAATACAATTATATTTTTTCATATGTGTTTCCACTGCAGTACAAGTAGAATTTTCCACAGGCTCCACAGACATATTAAAAGGCCTATAATAAAAACATAACCCCTCATTTTACTTACAAATGCTAATTCTTCTAAAAGCCTCTCAGAAGTCTCTTTCAAAGCCTGAGGCTGGGATTCAATTCTGATGTTACTGCAGTGGTCTGGGGAATGATTTGCTTCAATCCATGTGGAGGGAGATTTCCTCTGCCCAGTAAATAACCCACAGGCAGTTCACAGTTTCTCAGGTCAGTTTTCCATCTTGGGCCAAAAATCTCTGGTGTTGTCGTGGTGCAAAAAAAGAAACAGTGGCATTAGGAGGAAGAAGACTGTGCTTTAAATGCCTCCGGCCATCGCCTTTCATAACTGTTATCCATATGGAATTAATAGCTTAAATCAATGATCCCCATGACCTCTAAGTTCATAATCAGCCACTAAAACTGCACCTATTAAAAAAAGAAGGGGCTTTGTCTGCTGAGAACACAGTACTGCTTCACACAGTAATGGTGAGCAATGCCGCAGTATTGCTACATCACTCCCAGCTGGCCAATGCTGACTTCTGAGCAGCTCTGAAGGTTGCTGTAGATAAAAATTACTGTATTGGCTTAATGCAATATAGATTCACAGACCTAGTCGATTTGATTCTTGCCTTGACCCGGTAATTGGTGCACTGCATTTAAGGAAGAAAGATCTTGGCAAGAAATAGGAAAGTATTCTCCTGATCAATTAAGCTGTGTGTTCATCAAAAACACCAGGGAACTTAGCTGTATCCCTGGGGAGGGAATTCAAGTGTTGAATTTTGGGTGACATTTTTAAATGGCAGGCACAACAACTTGCAAATCCTGTAGTCTCTTATTTACATAAATAATTGGTGTTTAATTAATAATTTTCTGAGAACTCTGATCATGCCCGGATGCATGATCATGCATGCCACCAATATTTTTAAACGGTTGGAAAACAATGAGAAGCACTGCTCCTGGCTGACATGTTTGAACTATTTCTGTCTGAGGTTTGAGCTATCACGGGTGTCAGCATGAACTGTGGTGAATCTATGGCCAGTACAGCCCCATCCACTTTCCTTTCCTGGACCTCTGTTGTTTTGCAGAGGACATGAAAGGGAAATTGATGAGGCACAGCAGCATCTGACTACGCAGAGGGTGGTGTGGGGTAGGTGGGAAGTGAGATTGGTTATGGATGCCTGTGTGTATGTATGGGGCACCAGATGATGACTGATTTTTCCAATTCAGATGACAAATCCCTCCTCCTCTTGACCAACAGAAAGTTGGATTTAAGTCAAAGAGGATGTCCTTTCAAAGCTTTAATGATGTCTTCCCAAATTCTATGTGAATACAAGATTTCTCTAAGCTATATCTGAAAAAAAAAAAAAAAAATTCATATGGATAAAACCCCATAGAAAATCACTGAAAAGAGAAGTTGAAACACATACACCCACAACATCTCCTTACCTTTCTGAAAGTGTTCTCTAATGTCCAGGGTTCCATGTTTTGTGCTGTTTTAATTACCCATCTGAGGCCTTCATGTTTCTTCTCTTTCACAAAGAAGTAAAGATTATAACTCCCAAAGGGCTTTCTACCCACATAATTTGTTTTCTTTAGATTTCTACTTTATTTCTTCATATCAAGTATTTTTTCTGTTGCCCAAGTTTCAAGACTGTTCTCATCTACCCTTTCTCTTAGTCAACTCACAGTTAAGTTATATATATACTTGCTGTTTTTAATTCTTCTTTGTTTTCAGTTTCCTGGGGCTTGGTGGGAGTAAGTGTTCAGACAAATGGGTTAAAGACATTTTTCAAAATATGTATTTCACTGTGCTGTGGCTAGGTTGTCTTCTGCTTTTAATGTTGAAGGGATGAGATGACCTACTGCAAACCAGCTTGGCTTCTGAAAGTACTGCCATTGCCTAGTTATAAAGCCAAACAGACAGCACCATAAATGTTTTAGAAGAGTAACACAGGTGTTGTGTTCTGTTTTTTAAGTTTGTTCAGTTTAGTTAGATAATTTATGTTAGTCAGATTTATAATGGTTTGTTCTTATGTACCCCTATTCTTTTCCCTCAAGTTGATTTCTCCCAAGTTATTTTATCCCATTTTTCCCACCGTTCTCCCTGCCAATCTTCCCTCTCCTCCCCCCAGTTTTCCAGAATTATCCCTGCCAATCCTTAATAACCCTGCCCCAACCCCTGTCCATCTCCCTAGTCCATCCCAAATCCTTCCAGAACCTTCCCTGTCATCCATTCCTATCCCTGCCAAGGATTGGCTCCCTGTGACTTTCCCCTCCTCTGTGTTACCCCCATTCGTTCCCTGTCATCCCCTTTCCCTCCCCTAAAAGACCCCTATTGGCTGGCCTGCGTGCCAGCCCCCCGAGTTTCTGTTGCTTTATAATGTTTTCTCGGGCATCGCTCGAGGCTACTTTCCTCGTCCCCATCCTGGGAGAATAAAGCTTTCTTTGGACATACGAGAGAGAGTGGCCTCTCCTTCCCTTCTCGCTCTGGATCCCTCGTGGGGAACAGCTATTCCCCGAAGCTTATCCACATGCACCTGGTTGTTGTTGCCTGCCCATGGCATGCTGGGTTTTTCAGCCGGGCGATCCACCTACCCAGCCGCTGCTCGATAACCCAGGCAGAGATAAGAGGAAGCATGAGCAAACAAGCATGGAAAGGTACACCAGCTCTGTTATACTTACTCCTGGCTCCTGTCCACCAGCCATCCTCCCTCAAGCTGTCCTTCCCTGCCCTGCCAGCTTGACAGAGGCACCGTTACAAAACGCACACTCAGTAGTTGGCTTGTGATACCTATCTGTTGACTAGCTGGCTGCTGCCAGGAAGGTCTAATCAAACTTAATTGTAAAGAGGATGTCAGAGAGGGCATTAATTTTGAGGTCTCTCTTTTGCCCTCCTGCTGGTTTTATCAAAATATATAAGAAATTATTTATTAATTGCTGGGAGGTACAGGCAGGTATGAGCCCTCTAATATTCCTGCAGTAGTGGACTGTGGGACGAGTAGATGTGCTACTGTAGTGAGTTGAGAGGGATTTCTTATGTTCTTAAACGTGGTACATCTGTTCCTGTCAAATGTGATTGAGGTTGCCTGACAGCTTCAGAAGTTATAGGGACTGTGGGAGAACTGATAGGAAAAGGGACTGTAAAAGCTTCATTTTCTTAGAAACCAAGCAAAAATATTCCAACCCATTATCTCCTTATGAATTATTTCTGTAAAGATTACCCTTTGCATGCTTTAAATATATGAGCTAAATCAGTAGAAATCTAGTAGTGTACAGGCTTTTCATAAGCTTTCTGATATTATGTTTTGTTTTGCTTAAAAAACACAAGAAGGTAAGAATGTACAGATAAATGCGTCAATTATTTTTTACCTGTCTAAATCTAAGCAGTGTATTTCTTCATGTAGAAAGCCAGAGCAGACAGAGCACTATTTGCAGCTGCTATGGTCTCCTTCCAGGTCACCACATCTTCACAAGAAAAGCAGGATTGAAAGGGGTCACCTCTGAGGCTTCATCCCCCAGCAGACCTTTTGTACAGCACCATCACTTATGGCCGGAAATTGTAGCAGTCCTCATAGTGCATCAACTCTATAATGTGCAGATTCTTCTCGTGTGGCAATTCCAGGGCATTTATTACTTTACTTCTGAAAGGAATATTACTGCTGCAAGAAGACCATAGGAATTGGCTTTTAACCAGAAATCATGTGCAGCCTCCCTCTACAGCTTCTGTGTCTGTGAAGATATACTGTGCATTTAATTAAACCTCAGGATTCCTTTGGTTTTCCTTTGTTTATCTGACAGGACATGAACAAGCTTTGTGGTTTATACTAGTCTGGTATTTTTGTAATATATTCTTCAAGATGCTTATGAGACTTAGCTCAGGTCAGTCAGGGAATCTATCAAATACATCAAGGTTAACACTGATAAATCCAGATACTTAATAATTTTATACAATTGGCTTTAGTAGAATTTCTTCTTTTTATCTTATGACTTTAGGACTTTATATGAAATACAGTAGAGAAAATATAACCAAACCAGAACTCTTTAACCTACTTCTAGGTCTGTATCCTCTTTCTTCTTTTAAAAATTACTATATGTTCCATATTAAAATAATGCTTGGAGTCTGGGTGATTCTGCAAACTAAAACCTGGGAGATAGGTAAATGCGAATTTTGAAAGAGAATCAATGTATACAGATGTATAGATATACAGATGTATAAAGATTCAGTGGTGAAAGTGACACATTGGGAAAACCTGGAAGAAAACAGCACTGAAAAGTGGTTAGTCTCTGCTGAGAATTTATAATGATCATCCTTCTGTTTTTTCAGTCCAAAAGTATCACTGGCTTTAGTTCACTTTTGAAATGTGTTTCAGAAACATTTGTAGTTCGTGTAATATGAAGCCTTCAGAGCAGAGGAAGTACAGCCAGTAGCTCAAGTCAGTAATTAATGCCGGCTGCTGCCCTTATGGGCTGAGTAGCTCAGATTCTCATGTGCTATCCTACGACTTTGTACTGCATGCAAATCCTACTTCAATAACAGCAGAGGTTTATCCTTGTTTATAGAGCCATTGAGGCTTATGCTTTCCAAGAATAGTCATGTTAACCAAGTCCGAATTTATTTGGTACAAACCATCACAATAATAGAAACGAAGACATTTCAATGGTGAGAATAACTTGGGACCTCTGCTCTTCCCTATCTCTGGATTAAGATTAGATCTCTGTTTTAGAAGATATGTTGTATCTTAAATGGAATGTAGAAACCTGAGGGAAAATATTAGTTGGTGAGGTTCTTCAGCATGAACTTTTTGCCTGGGTAGACTAGTAGTCTCCAATAACATTTCTGGACCAAGGCGAAGTTCTTTTATAATTTAAACAAATGACTTCTTTTAAGTGCATATGGAATCATAGAATATACTGAGTTTGAAGGGACCTACAAGGATCATCAAGTTCAACTCCTGTTTTGGTCCAGCAAGATATAAATGTGTGCAGTAGGCAGTTTGCCTGAGGTACTGGTGTTTCAAATAACTGGGTGAGGTTTTTCTCTTCATCGTATTTGTGTTTAAATGTACAGCCTGCCACTGCAAAATTAACACAAAATTTTGTATTTTAAATTCAACTATCCCACACCAATCTGATTACTGAACTTGTTTAACAATCATGAAAAGAATTTGAGGCATAAAGAATTAAATATGTAGCATTAATATTAAATATTTA
The DNA here is from genome assembly GCA_013397155.1 of Irena cyanogastra. Lineage (NCBI taxonomy): Eukaryota > Metazoa > Chordata > Aves > Passeriformes > Irenidae > Irena > Irena cyanogastra. Next base: position 300,069 of record VWZV01007745.1, read on the forward strand.
TGATTTCTGCCTGAAGTTTAAACTGGTCTCAAATCAGGATGAAGAGTATTTATTTATTCATTTAAAATAGGTTTTAAAAATTGTGTCCTAATTACATTAAGTACACTTTTATTTATTATATAAAGAAAATCATTACTATTTAAATGCAGAAATGTGTTCCCTAATTTAAAGAAAAAATAGAAATATACTAAAACAAAAATGTGTAACATAAATCAATGAGTAACTCTTATTCCAAATAGCCCATCATTGCTAAATATTTAAAGATTAAACCCATTAAAATTATATGAAAATTAAGTTGTGGTTAATTATGAAATAGTTATCAATATTTTTTGGACATTGATTATTTTGTAACTCAGCTTTGTAATGGCTGTGGTGACTGCTTCTCCTCAGATCCAAAACTTATAAAAATATCTCATGTGCAGGAGAAGTTATTTGGCAGCAACTGTAATGCACAGAAATGCTTTCTTAAATTTCTCATTTTATTATGATTTTTGAAAAAGTGTTCAAAAATAAAAGTAAGATTTCTGGCACATATGCTTTATTTTGATCCCTTTTCTGCAGTTGTTTCTGCTTCTAGTTGTTTGGAGAGGCAAAATCTTTTGGATCTGCAGAACTCGAGCAAGAAATTGTAATGAGAATATTTATTATGAGAAAGGCAACATGCTATTCTTTTTTTTTTTTTCTTTCTTTCCCTCATTGGTAGATATTTTCTGAAGTGTAGGACCATTTTTTGATGTCTTATAGCTCATGGGTAGAACTGCAAAAACACACAGGATAGAAAAATTCTAACTAATACACTTAAAAAATTAATGCATATGAATGAAGTTGTAATATTTTGGAAGATTTTTATTGATTTCAAACAGATTTGACAAGATCTGCCAGTGGCTGGGTATGAATTACTGCACCTTTATTACACAATTGGTTCCTATTTGTTGTCAAATTCCTTGGAACCCTTCAGTGTAATTACATGTTTTAGTGCACAACACAATGCATAAATGAAGGACATTTGTAAATTCTTCTTTTTTCATGTTCCTCCACCGTGGTACCAAATCTTGGAATCATTCCTACTGAAATTAGGGGACAATCCCTCCCCATGGCTGAAGACTGCAGAGAGTACAACATTATAGGAGCAAAGTCTTGCTTTTGGAAACATGGTGCTGCTCTGGTGGATCCCGGAAGGATGTCTTGGGCTCTGGCAGATGCAGGTGTTGGTGGAGAGGGGAGGAGGTGTTTCAGGGCTGAACTCCAACAGATCCTCTCTCCTCCAGTGGCTCTCATGCCGGACCCCAGCCCAAACACCCTGTCAGGGGTACTTGACTCTCTGTGACGGTCAGCTCGCCTCTGATGGACCAAGTGTGCAAAGCTGCTGGAGATGTAGTGTGTGGGGTCTCTTACTCAGCACCTTCAGGGCAATGGATAAGGGTCCTGCCAACATGAATCCTCCTTGATTGTTACGTATGAATGGTGTCCCCTGCATTATACTGTAATACTCTCTAAGGTGTAAGGAAACAACTTCTCGTTGCTTACTGACCAGGAGATTGCAGCATACCCAGACACTGTATGTGAGCTGGTATCTTTTCCAAATGATCACCCAGGAAGGAGAGGATGGGAAATAAAACATATTTTTCTCCCAAGGAGAGAGGAAGTATGATTTCAGGAGAAAAAGAAAATAGCAACACATATGTAGTTAATAAGAACAACAAAGTTAACATAAAGAGTGATAAAATAAAGGTAACCCTTTGATCTTCTAACAGATCAACATTTTATTCTGTAAAATTTGAATATTTAAAAGATACTATTTCCTAATTAGGTCTTTCTTTATCCCTTGGTATGAATATTTAGCATTTGCATGCTGGGAAATATAATCCAGTGAGATTCACGTGGCTGATAGCCCTCTGTGTTCCCAAGTGCCTTCAGCTACCCGTGACGTTGGGGTAAGGTTTATGCAGTCTGACTCCAGCTGGAAACCAGATGTAGCAGATGCTAGAGAAAACTCTCTATGGTGTTTTATAACTGTGCATTTTGCCTCAGCAGAGAAAGAACGAAGAAGATATAAAGCAAAAGTTGGCATTCACAAATCCTATGTGTTGCAGTGTGATGCCAGCATCTGCCCCAGAATCCCAGGTCCCTCCCCGGAAAGTCCCTTCCCCAGGTGTGTGTGTATGAATCACCTCCTCCCCCCACCCTGGCTCCTGCTCAGAACTGTCTGTCAGTCTTAAGGGCGTTGTGTGATTGGGCAGATTCAAAAGATACCTTAGACCCTGGGGGACATTGGGCAATCCAGGTATCCCTTTGTCCCTGGAACCTCCTCTCCCTTACCTGGATTGGTGGGCTTGCTACCTCTCCCCTCTCCCCTCTCCCTCTCCCCCGGGTTAAAAGGGTGCCTCAGCTATGCAGTCAGTCAGTTGGGAACCACGAGGGAAGTTGTTTAAGGTCTGTTTAGAGTTCTGTGAAGCAGTTACCGATTCAGAAGCCTGCAGGCCGGAATAAAACCTCTGGATATAACCTTCCTTCAGAACTCACTCCTTTTTCCTCCACCATTTACCTCGAGTCTCTCCGGCAGAGACTAACGCCCGGGAGCCCAGCAAAATTGGACTAAACTAACTAATATCATCTTCTGGGGTAAAGACACTCCAGTTTTTTGTTATTGAGCTCACACACAGGGGCTGGACAAGCCAGGGCGTGTCCCACCAGTGATATTGGTATCATTCCAATACCTATGAATGATAACAGCAGAACAGGCATGCCTGTGCTGTAAAAGGATTATGCCACATCTCTGCACTCAGCCAGCGGTGTCCTGACAGAAATGGTCTACGGAGACACACGAAGATCCAGGGGCTCTGAGGAAGACGTTTAAGACATTTGTCATTTTTTCCACTTAGACAAAAGAGCTGCTGCTCCATGGTGGTTATAAAAACGTATGAAAAATGGCAGCATATATTACTGAGCAGAGATTTTCTATGCCACCATTTCGTATAACAAGTAAATGTAATCTTCACATCAATTTATCACTGGAGAGAAAATCAGTGTCCTTAACTGTAAAATGCTTTGGAAAGCAATGTTGTCTGGGATCCACTTATGCAGGCGCAATGCTTGAGCTAGATGCTCAGGCTACTTCTGTGACCCAGAGTGATAGATCTTTCCAGAAAGGGACTCCTCTCCAAGCCACCCTCAACCAGAGGATCCCTTACTCTTCACGGAATTTAAGGAGAACTCAGCCTACCAGCTCAGACCAGATGCCAAACTTTTTGGCAGTTAAAGGGAAGCAAGATAGTCCCACAGATAGTAGGTGGAATAAAAATGCCTGTGACAGAGATACCAAAGTTTTACAAGGAGACAGAAGCAAGCAGAGTGGGCCTGTGTAGGCAAGCATATAGTTTGTTCCAGATGGTGTTTTGCTTCAGTAAAAGCTGCAAATTCTCTTAAAGACACTTCTGTGCCCCTCAATGTAGCATTTGAACAATTTGCAACTGATGTATTCATAAAATTTATAAAAGACATTGCTCATACAAAAATGTCATGAAGCACTGGTCTTGGCAGGACAAGAGGAGAATTGGTGTAGCTGCATTAATAGTGAGGGCTTGGGAGCACTCAGGAAGTGATGCTGAGGGACTGCAGCTGGGAGTCCCTAAAGGAAGAAGTTAATGTGCTCACTGGCCACAAATGCAGCTGCTTCTGGGACCAGCTGACAATCAGGAAAAAAACTCCAATGAACATAAAAGACATTCTGGAAAAAATTCCTGGTATTTTGTATTTCCACAGATTTCTGTGGAAATTACTCTGTCAATGCCTGCAATCATTCCTGTCTCAAAAGTGTGTGCGTTTGTAGCAAGTGCCTGTGAAGTTTTTGCTTGTTTTTTTGTTTGTCCATTTTTCTCTTTTTAACAAAATTCCGTACTAGAACTATAAACAAGGAGTTTAAGAGGGCAAATAACAGAACATTCATACAGATATGCATGTTGTCCCTCCAAAAACATTTGGCCAGCTAACAGGTGATGTGCCTTGTAGTATTTTGTTCCCAGAAAATCTGATATCTGGAAAACCATGATAACTTGTTCAGTTCTAATCCTCTGTTTCAAATATGGCAAGAGACTGTGGAAAATACCAAATTATGTCCCTCTCCCCCTCTCATTCTTTTAAACAATCTTTCATTTATTCAAGATTTCCAACTCCTTGCATGTAAAGATACCATATGGAAGAGAACTCCAGTACAGGCATGGCAATCCTTCCGTCCTTTCTATCCGAATTAAAAAAGACTCAAACAGAAGTCCTTCTTCCTAACTGAAAAACCTAGGTAAGCAGCTTAAAAAATTATTAGTTACATAATTAAGAATCCACATTTGCAGCCAAAAAAAAGTGATTGTAGAGTCACATCTGAGATTTTCCTTAATAAAGTTAAAGAATCTGATCACAAAAATATTGTAATTCTAAATAGAAATTTTGAATAAAAAATAAACAGCTAAACTAAAAATTAGATATGTTTTAAATTGAAACCCAGAAATAGTAAGGGCTAGGGCTGTACAATCATGATCCCTGCATACAGCGTACAGGAAAATCAGCTGCATTGGAGATATACAGCTTTGGACTTCATGGCCTCGGCAGCCTTAGCTTTGACAATAAATTGTCAGGCTGTGATATAAAATGAGTATTTCTGCTGAAATCAGAGGCACTCATTGACATGTGTGTTATGAGTCACTTCGCTTTTGCTTAATTTTTTTCTACTCATTCTTTGTCTGTCTTCTCAGACTAACCTTGGATTAGACTTTATCTTGATCATGGATGCTAACATTAGTGCAATAAAGAATATAGATAGTAAAACAATGTGTTTTTTAGGCAAAATTTCATTGTTTCAGACGAACATGATCCACATGTTCTTCAGGCTGTTTATTGTTAAAAACGCGAATAAAACTTTAGTCATCATGTTATCACAGTTTGTCTTTTAAAAGAATCAACAGTGAAATTTTTCTTTCTGTTATTTCTGGCAAATACAGAGCAAGTGTGACTCGGCTCCCTTAGCCACAAAAGCCTAACAAGAAAACACTCCATGATGCCACATTCCTAATGAGTTACATGTCTTTGTCTGAGTCTGCCAGCATTGAGCTATGCCCTTCTTGTGGTTCATCTCAAAGAAAACAAAACAGATCATTAAAGGTCCATGGTGCTGCAGTATGGTTTTATTTGTCCTAGGAAGTGTTTATCAAATACTGCTGCGCAGAGATATTGTTCTCTTTAAAGACAAAAAAGCAGAGATGACTCTGCTTTATGACTAATAACAGAGTTCTAAGGAGATACTTCAAACTCAATTTATAAAAGCCTTGCAGCTCAAAAGGTGACATGAAAGTTGAAAACAATAAAAGAATTGGCATTTAAATAAAGAAGTAAGAAAAAGTGCCTTTGATAAAAATTACAGAATAGCAGCAATTTCTGAAACATGGTAATTCTATCCAAGTAAAGATATTGTAATAGTTATGGATAATAACAGGTAGGTTTCAACCACGGAGTCAGTCAGGTGCATATCAAATTGATCAAAATAAACATCTAATAGTCACCTCTGTATGTGACGACTAAAAAATAAATTGAATTAAAATAAAGATGGAGATTCAAATAAGCTTTAAAAAAAGAGAGAAGGCAGAACAGTATTAATAATAAAGTAAAATAACAAAACCTAAATAAACTGAGAATAAGGGTTGCGTGGCTGTCATTTTACATATTGCCCTCCTTTGTAAGCAAGAAAATAAAAGCAAATAATGCAGTAATAAGATTTGCTATACTTATCTCACAGGCAAGTTGTAAAGATTCATTAAGCGATATTCCTATGGTAGTTGAGGATTGAAAACACTATGTGAGCATAAATTATAGCCCACTAATCAAGTGGCTGAAATCAAGCCTTTATATCCCAGCAAAAAAGTAACATGGCACTTCAAAAGGGGAAAATTGATGTTTAAGATAAGAGAAAAACTAGATAAAAGGCTAAGAAGATATCAAGGAGTACCAAAAAAACCAAAAAAGATTTCACTAGAAAATAAAGAAAAAATTCTCTCACCTAGAAGATATAATGGAGGAAAAGCGTGTGATACTGATGTCGCAGTCTGCTTACTGGCTGAGATTTACTCACTGAACCAAGGTGCCCCAGTCAGGGTCCTAAGCTGGCATCCAGACAGCTGAGCTGGCAGCTTTAACTTATCAGTTACCCACTGAAACCATCCTGCTGAAATAAACACCTGAGCTATCTGACTGTGAGGAGGCAGGAGTGTATGCTGCTTCCAGAGGGAGAGCCAATCTGCCAGGGCCCATTTAAAATTTCAGGTCAAGATTCATGTTGAAGGTGAAGGGCTGCTTTCCTTTGTCCTTTCCTTATTTAGCTTGTCAGTGAGGTGTCTGTGTCTTAAAGGCCCCAAGTCTGATGGCTGGAATTAAATAACACGGTTACTCTCCTCTTAAATGATTACATTAAGAAGCTGTGTAGGTGCTGTGTGTAAATAAGGTCACAGTTTTCCTCAGCACTGGTGGCCTCTTTCAGAAACACCTATCAGATCTTGAATAGAGGGCTGGCTGACAAGTGATTTTTTCCACCTGTGAGTGTCTATGCTGGCAGTTCAACAGCAGAGAAAAACCTTGGGGCTGCCCATGTTCAATTGAATTAGTGACATTGACTGGGAATCCCTGGTTCCTAACAGACTGTGTTTTCTGGATCTCCAAAGAGTCTTTCACTTCGAATTTATGTTGATGAATTACTCTGAAGGCATACATTATCCTGCTTTAATAAAAAAAACTAACTGAAATATCTCACTTTCCTTCTTGTATAAGGTAGAAACAATTTTGACAATTTTAACCTGAGCATTTAATTATTTTCAAAATACTTACCTCCTCCTGAATATATTGTGTAAGTGGGGGGTTTTTTGCCTCTGTGTAAAAGTCAAGGTGAGAAAAAAAGTATTAAATTATATTAAAGTTTTTTGTTCATTGTGTCATTGTGGTCCGCAGCGAAACAATGCAGAAAGTAAAATATAAGAGCTAAAAAAGTACAGTATCAGCACTTCTATATTAAAAAGTTTAAAAAGTGAAAGCAAAGGAATAAGTTCCCTGAATAATAATAATAATAATAGTAATAATCTAAATTGATTTACTGAAGTATTCATCACTGCAGGAGGGACATCTTGGTGTAGAAAAGGAAAACCTGCATGAACTCAAACTTGTCAGTGGGGTGGCGTGGAGAAAAACTGTGCAAGCTGGCACAGCAACCTCTGCAAATTTTTAGACCAAAACACAGGTTAAATGAGGAACACACTTATACACCAAGCAAAAGAGAGCAAAAATGATTGAGCCATCATAGGTTTCCTAATTTTGAAATACTTACTGCTTTACTTAAATTGATTAGTCCTGGTATGGACTCACATTGCCAGCGCCTTATTAGAGCTCTGTGTACATTAGTTAAATCTTCACAGACAACAGAACTGCTTCTGTTTGACTGTTTCTGCAGCATGTTCCCATAAAAAGAACGCATGAGAATGTTAATGTGACAATCCTTCAAGGCAAGTCTATTTCATCAGTCAAGAGGAAATCTTTGTGGAATACAGCTGTAAGAGATGAATGCATTTTAATTTTATGAGACTTTCATTATGAAAGGAATTTAAATAATTTAATTTGGAAGCTTGTTCTCAAGTGATTTTTAAAAATAGATTTAAGTTTGGGTTTTTTTTGCTTTTTATCATTGAATGTGGACTAAAAGAAACCTGAAAATAATTCCCCCCTACAGACTTCTTTCTCTTCTTCCCACATGGCAAATTTTATTATTTTCTTCCTGTTGTTTCAATGAAAGCAAAGTAATTATAATGACTTTTATTTAAACTCAATATCTCAAACCTCTGTGCCTAGTACCTTATGTGCACCGAAACACTTTTGCTCTGAGAGCAACCAAAATAAAAACATTTTTTTTGTGCTAGTTGGTTGCTATGACTTCTATATGAGAATCACAAAACCAGTGACGTTTACGCTGTTTACATAAATCCAGCACCCAGTATTTGTATTGCTTCAGGCCAAAGTACATGAGGAAGAGAGGGGCTTGTCTCCCTTACAGCCTTCTAGAAATACTTTTCTCTGGTTTAATGTGACAGCAACAGCAGGATTTCTGGCTGTGTTACACTACTAACACATGTGCAGTGAGGAACGGATAATGTGATGTTATCATGCTATTCTTGTTACTTGAGCTCTGGGTTCAGTCAGATAGTCTTTAATGGTGAATGCTGAAAAAATGGAGATTATTCACACCAATTTGGTCTCTGACGGCTTTGTGTATCACTATCTGAAATTCCGGTTTGATACTGCAACATGTTCAGCAGCAACACTCATCTTTTCTCTTTCTTTCTTTTACTTATTTTCTTTATTTTCCTATTTTTCATCTTCTTTTCCCTCTTCTCTTCTCTTCTCTTCTCTTCTCTTCTCTTCTCTTCTCTTCTCTTCTCTTCTCTTCTCTTCTCTTCTCTTTTCTCTTTTCTCTTCTCTTCTCTTTTCTCTTCTCTTCTCTTCTCTTTTCTCTTCTCTCTGTCGTGTCCTCTTTTTTTTATTACAGGTTTTGTATTTCCCTTTAGCTATGTGCTTTGAAATGCTTCACGATGTCACTCAAAATATGAACCCTTGCCAACAGAGAACTGGAGTGCTGGAATAAGAGAATGGATTTTATGGTGGGACTTTCATATGCCTGAATCACCACCAAAACCTTTCTTTTAGACAAATTTCTGACTACAGACTCAGTTTTTGAGGTGATCCTGATCTACTGAGAGATGGAGATTTTTTTTGGTGTAAAGAGAGGTCAAGTAATATTCTTGATTATTATGGGATCAAGTTCCTTAAACCTTCTGCATTATTGTTACTCAGGTCTCTCTAGTTATTTTTCTAAATGAAGTGTCTATCAGTCTTAAACTGGGGGTGAGTGTTCAGTCTCATTTTTCTTATCATTTTAATACTGTGATGCTATAAAATCCTCATTTCCTGAGGCTGCCCCTCTTCTGTTAAGTTCCAGTCAAGAAAATATTGAAAGATGTGGCAGTCCATCAGAGAAGGAAGGTTCTTCACTCATTGACTACTTGAAATGGACATCATACCAATGACTTTCTCCAGTGTACAGAGAATAGAGATTAAATTTTGGGTACTAAAGAACTCTGAAAAGTAGGGATATAAAGAATGAGTTGGGATTTAAGAGTTTCATGTCATTCAACAATAACTGTTTCCCCATTTTAAAACAGATGTGTCTCAAAATGTTTTCCTCAAGGAACTCACAAGTATGTACAATCCTAACCTTTCTCAAGAAAGCCATTCTTATTTTAGAGGTGAAGACAAATGAGACAGCTCTTCAGATTTTTTAATGCATTCAGTAGATGTCACACTGATAGATTCATGAGAGCCATGCAAACAGTATTGGAGTTTATCAGTAATTTTAACACACTTCAGATCTGGGGACCCAGGAGTCCGGCATTGCACTTTTCAATAACATTCAGTAAGAAGTGCATTTGTAATTTGAAATTTTCCGCATCACATCTTACTTCAATTTAATAATAATCCATCAAGTCTGTTCCAAGTCTCTCAATTACCCAATTTTGTTGTTATTATTGAAATCTGCATATAAAATCGGCAATATTCAATAAAGTCCTCAAAATTGCTTCTGGTCTATAAATGCTCTGAAATAAACTTGGCAATCTCTTTCCTTAAGTCAAGCTTTGAAAAACATGCGTCATTAAAACAAATAGTTGCAAACTATTTATGTCCTGAAGGAGTTCTTTTTGTAACATTCATAGGTCTTAGGGCAATGTATTATACTGAGATCCATGACCATAGGTTTTGGTTTTTAGAATGTTTTAACCTTAATCCCTCCCATTAGGTTTCCAGTGAAAATATTCTGTGCCAGAAGACAAATTATGCTGGGCTAATGGCTCAGAGGTACTCAGGGGTACACAGAATGATGACTTCAGCTGATCAGGTATGGCACAAAAACTCCTCAAGCCAAGACATTTACCAGAGGACCTCATGGCTTGCAAAGAGCAAGAAAGAAGTCAGTATCTCATACAGCTTGCTGGGTTCCTCTAAATGTTTGTTTAGATCCTTAGATGTGATTTCGTTTAAAGGAACAAGAGGCCAGTTGTCCACTTGTCAATGTCACCCTCATGATTTTGCTCCTCAGCCTGTGTTTTTTTCCTTTCTTTATTCTTGAATGGACTTTTTCTTTAACCAAAAAAAGACCCAAAAAAATCCCAAAAGAAAACCAACCAACCAAACAAAACAAAACAAAAAAACAGGGGAAAAAAGAAAAAAAAAAGTAAAATAATTAGGCAGTAACTAAGCATTAAGTGTGGCTCAATCGCCTAAGATACATCTAACAGCTTTTTCATCCCTTTACATCTCTATACTTTTGCTTACTTATGTATGAGTTTCTCTCCAATTATAGCGACTCTTAAATTATTTTTGGGTCTCATAAGACATGCTCAATTTGTAAAGCTTCTCTCTTGTGTAACTATTTGTTGGATTTTATTGACTTGGTCTCCAATATCCATTGTTAGAGAAGCAGGTAAAAGGCAATGAAGGTAATTTTGATGGAAAACCCATGAAAACTTAGCCAGTTAAGTGAGATTTTGTAGAACTTGAAAAAGTGGAATTGCGTGATGATGAACAGATTCTGGCAATCTTTTTGTGTACAACTCCTACATTTGTGATTTTAGGTGGCTCTAAATCTGCTTAGCAATTAGAACCACAGTAGGAGAAAATACTACTTAATATCTTAATTTCTTCCAGCACAGCTCCTAACTCTCAGCTTTGACATTCAAAGACATCGCTGTTCACTGTGGACATAAAAAAAAGAATCATGAAGAATGGAAGAAAACTTCATTCTCTCTTGCATTGTATCCCCTTTTATTCTGGATTCTTTCCATTTACTTTTCTTCCTGATGTCAGTGTCTCTTCTTGCACCTATGCACAGGATTCCCAGAAACAGAAAAAAACCAGAAGCCAAAGAATAAAAAAATCAAGAGTCTTCTGCCAATATTGTTGCAGAAACACTGTCTACAGGAGGGAAAGGAAAAAAATAATGCTGGCAAAGGAATGTATTGGTAGAGGAATCTTTCTGAACAGAACTAAACCTTTCTTTTAGTTCAGACTAAAACTCTTTTACCTGTAAAACTGTCAGCTCTCCAGCCTAGGTTTATGGAATCAAAAGGTTTAAAGGACAAATAGAGGGCATTTTTTCCTTGCAGTTATTTCTCCCTCACTGAAAAAATGATGACTCCTTTCTGTTTGAAAAAACTGCGGTACTTGAAGATTTGCAGAACTTCTACTAAAAGCACTTTCCCAAACCCAAGCCAACATCAAGGCATCATGGTTTTGAATCAGTTGCAGTAACAAAGAGTTTCTCAACATGACTCTGTTACGCTGTTTTCCAGATGGGATGGAGTTCTGTGAAATCTCTGTTCTTTTTTGTGCTGCTAATCTTGCCTCATGACTCAGAAGCTGAAAGCCCTAAATAGTGTTGATAATCCTCTGCAGTCTCTTTTCAGTCTAAGCAATGCCTTTCCTCTAATGGAACATGTTATATGCGTTGCAGGAGAGATCCCATGATTATTTTTGATACTAAGCCTTCCATCCATGCTTGCTGGCATTGAAAGGCATTTCTCTGATTTCTATCATAGAAAAGGATTTGCACATCCAGACTTGGCATACATTATAGGAACTGTATATAAGAAAAAGTATAATTTTCAGAATTTACAGAATAATAAAAAGTATAATGCTAAGAAGAATGACTGAATTTCTGTCTGGTGGAGGTACCCCACAGATGCCTTGCTTTGGTGCAGACATTGTCATTGCAGGGCACGCTGACTTCAAGGGTGTCAGAGCAACAGGATATTTAAGGAGCAACAACAAACCCAGAAGGACTGGTTATCAAATCCATATTTAGACTGAATGGCTGGGGCACTTTTTATTGAGTCCCTGAGACCTGGTGTCCTCTCTTTATTGTCACTGTAGGGATCCCACTGTAGTGTGTGGACTCAAAAAAGCCATGACTGTTTTGTTCCCAGCCACCTTCGAGGTGTATGAGAGATAGGGCTTAGGTGGAGTTCTGATGCGTCCAGAGCCTGGTCCTTATGATCTCCCAGCTGTCCCTGGGGCTTTTGCACTTTTGCAAGAATAAGCAAGAAATTAAACTTTCCCAAACTACCAGCATGGCAGGATTCACAAGCAGATGGGTCTGTTCTTAAGGTACCAGATGCCACCATGGAGCAATGAGCATGTCTTTGTGCAAAGAAGAATCAGTGACAATGTCCTATACTTTCTGGGAAGATTCATATTTTTAGAATTTCATAAGCACACCCACATTCACTGGGGGGTGTTTGAGTTACAATTTTATAAGAAATGCCCATTTCTACTAATTCCTTTAGAAGTAAACAAGTTACTGCTCTTGTGGTTTCAGAAAATGTGGGAAACTAATGCACAAAATAGAGTTAATCTGCTACATGAGTTATATTGATTTTGCAGCATTTACAGACCAGCTTAATTTGGTGAGGGATAAATAGTGTAATTAATTAATGACTGTTTCTGTCCATAAAACTAAACAATTGGTTTCAAACCACCCGAGACTGCAGTGTTTTTGAAGGATCTATGCAGTATTTATGTGCCAAGATGCTGTTTAAACTCCCTGTAGTTCAGGACTGCCTAAATCCAAGTCCTGAAGTACAGCCATATCTCCATTTTGTTGAAAATATTTTCAAGGTGCTTAACCTCAATCTCTCTTGGATGGTGAGAAGTGTCTCGTTTCAACACCTCACCTTTACAGAAAACATAAAATTAAGCCAAGAAAAGGCCCAGGCACTGAGACCTCTGGTCCCAGTGGGACCATCCCTGTAAGAGACTACAGGTGCAGGCTCCCCCTTTCACATGTTTTCTTTCTAGTCTCACTAATTTGTTTCTATGTAGAAGTCTGGCTTCATCACAGACAGAGTGGCCCCATGTCCTGTGTTGAGAAGGTGACCATTTCAGGTATTTACCTGTGATTCTGCCCTGGATGTGAGAAACAATTCTCTGGCAATGTTTCATAAAAAATGCTTTGTTTCTATAGAAAAAAGTTCTGGCTTATATGAACCAGACTTTTCCAGAAAAAAAAAACCAAAACCAAACCAAACAGTTTTGCTAAAAGATTCTAATCTCACTCTTATAGCAATATTATACAAATTATAAACTTGAGGCCAAATGCCTGCCACAGTAGGGTTTATATCTCAGGATACTCACTAGCTCTTTGTCTGATGCAATTCTGGAAATCAGATTTCCCACCATTGTCTTTGAGATTGCTACTGCCTTGCAGACCTCACTCATTTTCAGCTCCTTGTTCCAAAATTTATCTTTTCTTAATTTCACTCTATTACTTAATTTGTCGTCATTACACCAGGTTCATAGCTAATGGTTAGAATGTCAATGCAATATCACACTGATAAGATTGACAGTATCAAGGCACTAATCCTTTCTGAATATCTTCCTCTACCTTTTGTGAAAATTAATTTATGGCTGATTGGGGATGTCAGGCTCTGCAGCAAAGCCACAGAGCTACATCATGTTCTGACTCCTAGCTGACTTGACTCATTAAAGCATTTAAAAACTTGGCATTAAACTGTACTGGAGCTGTGAATCGCTCTGTTGTAGCAAAACAATCTTTCTGTCAATTCTGTTGGTTTTAAAATGAGGCTGCTCTGATCAGACCTTTCACATATGGAGGTGCACAGCTGATTCTGCTGCTTTCAAGTGCATCCAGAAATATGCCCACTGGGCCTTCATGGGGCTGAAGGGAAAATGTTATCTCATGAAACAATTTTACTTTTTGAGGTGAGATATTTCAGCTGGCAGTGATAGCTCTGTAGAAACAAGAGAGCTAAAACATGCTACAAAAATTTTTCACCATATTCATATTTATTTAAACTACAGCTTCAATGCTGTGTCCATTGGGGGGGAAAAAATGAAAACTAAGAAAATAATAACTTTGCCTTGCCTGTGAACATTTAAAAGGAAATTGCTGTGGTCTGATGAGAGAAGCTCAACCAGTACTTTAGTTATGGCAAATGTTTTTCCACTTTTAACTCTGCACAGATGACAGATGATGCTGGATCCGCTCACTGCTGCATTAATTGCAGGGTTATGGCTTAAGCGCAGCAGCTTTATTTTCTACTGTTGTGGTCACAGCATAGGATGAAGTTATTTTCAAGTGAATAGACATATGCATGAGTGTGTATATGTGCCCTGGCATGATGTCCATATTAGGGATGTTAAGGATGTCTCTTGTACACCTTAATTTACTAAAATCTCCACTTTAGCTAATGTATTTCAGAAACTCAGGACAGAATCTTTTTCAGTACTTGGGACTAGGGCCTTGTCAGGCATACAAATGCTGAATGGAAATTAAAAGGATATTAAAAAAAAAAAAAAAACAACAGAAGGATGCCAAGGAGCAAGAAAAAAAAAATGCCCCTAATATTTCTTGATGTTCTACTGTTCATTCTGTATCCTTATGGAGTGTCTGCTGGCGGTTCCATGTATAGCAAGAGACAGGATTCAAGAGTTCAACAAGCATTTGGACAATACCCTCAGGAACATGTTGTGACTCTTGGGAATGGCCCTGTTCAGGGCCAGGAATTGGACTTTGATGGTCTTTGTGCATCCCTTCCAACCGAGCATATTCTGTTGTTCTATAGTAAGTGGGGTTTTGCTTACACATAGTTTAAGTGATATCCCCTGAAGGAGGGGGCTCTCATTGTCTGACTGCTACATGATAAATAGCTTGTTGTGCTGCAGTTTGACAGATCCCTCACTCACAACTGCGTCACTGTGCCAATATGTTTCAAAGTCTAGTATGGAGGTGACAGGTAGACATTACTCACACGGCACTATTTCAGAGAAGCGCGACAGCTTACAGACTACTTGCTTCTCACAAAAAGGTCTGTCAAACAGCCTTACCTTTCTGTGATATAGTTTTCTCTTCCTCACAGGCCTTCCAGGGACAACTATTTTGTCATCTGATATTGCCAGCTCTTCTCTTACTTTGGGAGGTTTATGGCTGGGAGAGGAAATTCAGACCTTGGACGGGAACACACCTTGAGTCTGGAGTTTCCAGACTCTCTGGCATCCCAGATTATACACAATACTAAATTTCTTCTTGTTCTTCAGGTCTCATATTTGGTGTTTCAGGGCAGATTTAAGAGACTAAGGAGTTTCTTTTTCATGTGGATGACAGATGGGTAGTAGCAAACAGATTGTAGTGGAAGAAAGACATGACAAATGAGGCAGCTAACTTTGTTCTCTACAACTCTTCTTAGCACCTAAAAAGCACAGTAATTCAGGGACTGAATGTAATGTAGTTCCTAATGTATCAGTAGAGAAAGTACATAATAAAGCTATGGATCTCACTGGAAAGGGGTAATTCCACTTCACAGCAATTTCTGAAAAAAAATAAAAGGAATAAAGCTTACAGAGTCAAGACCTCTGACCTTTTGTTTAATCTTCTTTTGCCTATTTATTTGTTACCTCACTAGTCGCTTAGGCAGTAATAGGACATTTTCAAACAAATTTGACAGAAGATGTAAGGTATCAAAACTGTGGCATTGCATTAGGTTGATGTGGGTAATGGAAAGAGTCCTTACAGGTTACACAGGCTGACACATCACTTTTCATTTACTTTGAAGGACCAGAGGTCAAATTGCTTTGCACCTACTGCGTGCAGCACTTGTATGCATTTAAACCCTTTGAAAACATCTTTTGACTCCTATTTCATCCCAGAGGCAGCTGAGAAAAAGGATGCAATCTCATAGCAACCCTGGCTGCACCAATTTGCAGTTTGTGGATCAGCTTTTTTCCTGTGCATTAAAATTTAATTTTTCGGTTTGGAATGCACAAACACATTTAGAACACAACTGTATGTTCCAGGAGTACGAGCACAAGGAAAGCTGTACTTGATGAGATCAGATGTCTAGTTAGGACTATGAAGGCTGGTCCTCTTTCTCCAGCAGTGACAAGTGGGAGATGCCTAAGGAAGAACGGAGGAAAGGGGCAGGATAAAGTGATACTGATACAATGGGAATTCTTCTGGCCTCTCTTCCTTCCTCCGGGGGCTAATGGTTCACAGGTGACACTAGGAGGGATTTCATTTATGAAATTTATTTATGCATTTATCATGAATAATGCATTTGGCAGTTCTTGGTGTATCCCTGTCTTTGCTTTCTTTTTTTGCTTCTTGGTCTCACATAGAAATTTCCATCCAGGTCCTATAACAAAGAGGCCCATAACGTAACTATGCACCATATAGTAAATATATCTTCCACCTTCATTTGAATCTGTCACCTGCTGGCTTCAACTAATGCCTCTGAATTCTTGTAGAGGAGATGGTATAATTAACCTGTCCTTAGCTTTCCCAGTCTACGCATTGTTTTCTAGGCTATTCTTGCATCACATGTTGAATGTCCCTCCTCCTGCAGAGTCCTGGTGCTTGAATTGAAGCAGTTTCGTATCTTTTGTCACTCTCTGAACTATTATTTACTGGTTGGGGATTTTTTGAGATTAATCTTGCATATTAGATGAAAAACAAAGGCACACCAAGGAAAAAAGAATCCTTTTGTCTCCTATGTTCCATCTGTTATTCAGTCCGGGGCCAATCTGGAATTTCATTACCTTTATCCTCTCCCCTGACTTGATATAGATTATTCATACCCATATGTAAACCAGTCTTTCTCACACTAAAGAACCTTTTCCAATTGAAGTAATATTTAACCAAAATGTAACTTGGAAACCAAAATGTAATTTAGAAAAAAACCCAAACAATTCTAGTTGAAAGAAGTTTTGACGACCTTTTCTTTATTTAGGAATTTTTTTTTTCCCCAACCGTCCCTATGGCAGAATATTGGCTAGCCCAGTATTCAGTGTCCTTAAAATCACTTGGAGATGATTGCAAGTTGGGGAAAAGATGTATACACACATCTGTAGCTAAATGCATAGGCTGATCTATGTTGTTTTTGAATTCCTTTGAGTTCTCTTTCAGTCACCTGCTAGGAAATTATACAATATCACAGGTATCTGGTCTAGGTGAACTGAATAACTGAAACAGCAAGCTGCAACACTGCAGCCAGTATATAAAATTCCACTATATATTTTTTAAACTGAACAGAACAGCTACATATATTTTTAAAACAATTAAAAATTGCTAACAGAAATGGTAATGCTGAGCTTTAATTTCACTCATAGTCTGGGCATGAAGAGGTGAAGATTAAATTCTATGGACAGTGGACTTTCTAGTTTATTTTGATGAGCAAACAAGATTGAAGAAACTGCTGACAATTCAGACAAGTACCCAACTGCACATTAACATTTTAGATGTAGAAACTGGCTAACTGATGGGTAAACCCTTTTTTACAGGGCACATCCTTCCTATTGGTCTCTAAATAACAAGTTTATATAGTTCAGCATTGTGCTGCTTCAAAGAATTACTGTTTAAAGCATAAGAAAATGTTTTGCTTTCAGAATGAGGCACATTTATTTCTACAGTGCTTGTAGAGAACAGCAGATTTTTAAATTAATTATTCACAAAGCTTTTATGAGACAGGATTTGTGAGCCTTAAATGGTTAGAAAATACTGTTTACATCCTTCTGATATATTCCTGGGAAATATAGTACAGGCAGAGGCATGCAAGTTGTTTTATTTCCCATAATGCCTTTCAGTTCTTGTGAATTTGATCTAACTTTAGGATGAGGAGATCAGGGAGACACTGAAAATATGGAGGTTTTGCCTTTCACACCTTATTTGCACATTTAATGACTGGCAGAATATATCTGGAAGAATGTTGTTGACAGAAAATAGTGTAATCTTTAGGAAAGAAATGCTGATTTTAAATTCAGGATGGATTGCATCCTGAAAAATTGTACCAGAAGCCTTTTTTCTCTTGAGCCACCTTTACAATCCAGAATGCACAAAGTGCATGCAACTAATTATTATTCACTGTAGTGAGGAGACAGTCTGCAAAATATATATCACTATCTGAGTTCCATCTGCACACTCTGCAAATCTCAATGTCGTTTTTCAGAACCACCAAGCAGCACTGAGAGCCTACTCCGACACAACATAAGGAGTGATGTCTGCTCATTACCTCTGGACATAGTCATGTGTGTGTTAAAACAAACAAACAAACAAACAAACGCGCACACACACACACACACATACACACACTTCTGTGTTCATATCCAAGTTTCCATTGAAACATTGATCAACTTTTCATGGAATTGTTGAAAAATTTAAACTGGAAATAACCCTTTTACCCTCTAAACTCCTGGTCAAGGGCAGACTTGTTTCAAAATCCTCATCTAGTGTACACTGCCAGAGGAAGGAAATCTTGTCTTATGCAACCTGAAAACATATCAGTTTTATGACTAATCATAATCTACACACACAAAATTCAAAGAATAGTTGTTCTAATAAATCTAAACTTTATTAAGTGATGAAAGCTGCTTTTATATGACATTTCATATAACTCTTTCCTGAAATTAAAAATACCATTTCCCATTCTACTTGTGGAATCTGCATTGCCAGTAAACAGTTCTGTAATGGTTCTTCTGATACAAGCAGGATTTACAGAACTAATTAAGGAAAGTTATAGGTGACCCATATTTACTTAAGTATCCTTGCTTTTCTTGTTATTTGATTTTTGATCATCTATTCACTGGCAATTCCAGGTCCTATGTCAGGTCATTTGTAATTTGCATAAAAGTGTTTCATGAGATCATGAAGAGAAATGCTGGGGGAAAAATAAAAACTATAATAAAAAAATCGTAGAATTTCCTGAAGTCCATTCCTTGTCTGTATTTTTGTTTTTATTTTTTTATTTTTTTCCCCACTTTAAGATGTTACCAATGGTGCAGCCATCATAGTTATTTCATAATCTAATGTTTCTTCATCAGCAAATTTCTCCTATTTTTCCATCCAGCATTTAATTTCCATTACTAAATTTATTTTTTAGTTGGTCCTCCTCATGAATCAGTGGGAAAACTGAGCTCCTCCTTAGAAACACACCTACAGGGATGTTTGTATTTCTCAAATACCAACTGGAAAAATTTATGTTACCCTGAACATTAGTCCTCCTCTGTAAATTCAACCTACTACTTTTTTCTTCCATTTTTTTTTCCAGGTGGGTCAAATCTATTAAGAGGTATTTAAGCAAGGATATTCAATATTTTCTAAGAAGACAGAAGTTCACAAACTGAGTGAACATTGAAGTTCATTTAAAGCCTCTGTGTTCTTAGTTCAATACAGTTGTCTTGAATCATCAGAAGCATAATAAAAAGAAAAATTGTCTGGCAACACTCTATCTGCAGGTCTGTGTATCTGCCTTCTACATTTTCCCCCTGCTTTTGGAAAGAATTGTTTTTGACTACCTACTCATCGAGATGATTAGCAGCACAAAGGAAGCAGTAGCAAACCACCAGCTCTTAACTTTTATTAAGAAAATAAATTACCCTAGCAGGTAGTTTAGCATAAACTGATAGAAAACATCAATCACAGTTTCTTCAGGGAGGACAAAGTGCAGATGAGTGAAACAGTAGAGTGCCTTGTGATGAGGAGAAATGGAGGTTGATAAGATTTGTTTGATGTTTCTAGAATGAGAAGAATCCTGAGTGCAGCTACAGCCAAGATCTGTGAGTTATGTGAGCTTCCTAGTCTACCGTTTCCAGAGGGGAAAAAAAGAAAGGAAGAAGAAAAAAGCCAAGGTCCCAAACAATGCTGAAAATCATGTTCACACCATAAACCACCATGAATTTTATTTGCAGTCTAGGAGTCCAGTACATAGACCTGCCACCAGCTATGTTCCTGGACAGGATAACAGGAAAGAACCAAGTAATTCAAATCGCTTCTCTGAGATGCATCTTTGCACATGCAGCCCATTTGCCTTAATCATTTCACCAGGGGGAAAAAACTCTTCATATTTTACAATTTTTTTTTCCCGTACATGTAATGAGCTTGGTAGCTTTCAGTTCGGACTTATTCCTTGGAACAGTAACATACTGATTTTTCATTTTCTGTCAAATTGCAGTGAAGACAGTGACCGTATGGGCCAAGAAGACTAGCAGAGCTTGTCTGTTCCCACAGATCAGGGCTGAGTCATGGTGATGGGACAGTATCTATAAGTTATCTTTGCTGCTCCATTATGGATAAACTGAATTTAATTTTCTGAGTATCACTGTGGTACCTCCTTCTACAGCTCAAGTCACAAAAGACTTTAGAGATAAATGTTATTGCCCCATGATGTAAAACTCATTCAGTAGAAAATATCACATGCGCCATTCCACAAAATTGAATTGATGTATTAAGGAGTTCAGTGATCCTTGTGGAAAATTCCTAACAAGATCCTGCATTGCTTAAAATTTAATTTTATCAGATATAAGACTGTTTCATTTTTCATCTTTCTAGAAAAGCTATTTTAGAAACAGGAAGGTTTACACATCAAAGCTATGATTCCAACTTTTAGTTAGATCCTCAACATCTTGGTTTCCTGTTGTTTTTCACAGTGAACTCTGCTTGCCTAGTAGTTTTAAAATTGGGGATTAGAAAGTTGATATTCAAGAAATTGTTCAGAGAATGACAGGCTGACTTTGAATGTTTTGTTTTATCAACATTCAGGGAGAGAAAGAGGAAGGAGAAATCTTTGCAATGCAGAGCAGGAGAATAGATAAAAAGAGAGCAGTAGTAAAAGAAGGCCTTTGTAAGTGCACTGTGAATGTAGATAGACATGCCTCACCTTCCTTTCTTGTCAAATAGAGGAGAATAAGAAATAATTGGCTTACTTTCTATGAGAAAAAAGACAGTTTCAATATTAAGAAATTCTTACAGGCCTAAGAATGGTTAGATAATGGAGGCAGCTGCTGAAGGATGCTGAAGAACCAATATTATTGGAAAAGTTCAAAGTAACATTTAACACTCTTCTATATTTGATGGGTCAAGTGAAATCGCACTATCTGTGCCCACGTGGGAATTGAATGCTGATAGTGTTGTTAGTCTTCAAATGCTAAGGATGGAAACAGTACAATACAGATGAGCAATGATCTTCTTCCCTCAAGGAAACTCAGATTGCCCAATTTGTGGTCATTGCCAAGAAGCCTGACCTAATGCACAGAGCTCCTGCCAAAACACTGGGAGCTTAGGGCTAAATGATTGAAAAGAGGCTGGAATTGAAGGGTCAAACTAGAGGGAACAATACATATCAAAAAGTTATATGGGATACTAAGAAGAATGAGAAAAAGGAGAACAAGGCTTCATAGTACAAGACAGTGATGCTTTACCAGTGGTCATATTTGTCTCTTGAAAATTTGGCTTGTTCTTGAACCTTTTTTTTTATTTTAAAATTTTTTATTATTATGGTGCTAGATCACAGCTGAGAAGGGCTTATGCAAACTCTAGAAGTGGTGAATCCTGGAGAAAATAATGGCATACTGGTGGGGATAAGTTCCACACAAATAAGATACAAAATATGAAGTGGGGTTGCAGGAGAGATGACAGAAAATAGTCATATCCAAACAAAAGGAGTGAGATGTTGAGGACTTCATTCAACCCTCAAATTCCTATGCCAAAAAATGCTGAAATGCATTTGAGGCACAACTGCACCACAAATGCATTAATCATTAAACAATGTTCTTTGAACAAGGTGAAGTTCATAGCATTAGGGAGATACTACACAATTGAAGACTACAAACAGATGAAGAAGGACTTGAAACTTGCAAGTCTTTCCTAAATGAGATCAGCTGAACTAGAATTCCAGCACGGATTGCTCTTCTTACATTGCACTTGAACAGAAATGTGGGGAATGCTGTCAGATAGTTTGCATCATCCTGGGTACAGACTGGATAATTCACATCAGACATTACTTACATGATCTTCTGGGTGAGGCATGGAAAACACAAAAGAAGAGTAAGAAGAGTAAAAGGAAGAAGAAGAAGAAGAAAAGAACAAGAACAAGAACAAGAACAAGAACAAGAACAAGAACAAGAACAAGAACAAGAACAAGGCAGGCCTTTGAACTGAGTCAGGCTTGGGGAAAATGCAGTTCCAAACCCTTTACAGAGCCTCATATCTCTTCCTTTAGTGTTTTTGATTTGTTTGAGTTCTCTGATTTTTGATCCAGGCACAAAGTCTTGGCATTTCATATTGCTTGTTGTAAAGCTAACAGTCCACATCATCAATTTCAATTTGATCATAATTATTGCTGCCACATTTCTTGTTTTTCTTAAGATATAAAACTACTCGATTACTGACCTCTAACTAATCTCTCTTATTTCTGTGAAGTTCTATTTAAAGATACTCCTAAGCATTTCAGCATTATAACAACCACAGTGTGAGAAAAACGAAAATAAAATATTGGGAGTGGGCAATTTAGTATTAAAGAAAGCAAATATTAAAGAAAGCAAACAAAGTCAGAATATTTTTTTTTCCACGTGCATGTTCAAAACACCATTACAACTTGGCAAATGAGCTCTGCTTGTCCTTCACAGGCCAGGGAAGAGAGGAAGTTGTGCCCTTGCCTTGCATCACCCAGAACACTGTCATCACTGAACTGAGACACTGAATGCTCCAAGGGATTCAGTCGTTTCCGCTGCCAACATCAAAAAGGATTGCTTTTCCATACACAGTATGGGCCAAATCCATTAACTCCTGTGGTCCTTCAAAGTGCTAAGGACTGGCAGGAGCCAGAAGGAGGACACTGGAAGGGTGCTTACCAGTGCTATGAGACAGAGCCAATTTTCTTTCATAGCTCTGGCTGGACAGCCTGACAAATTTACTGCTGTGCTGATGGCTGGATTTAGGGCCAGGAAAGAGGGTTTTTTCTTACGTTAGATCAGAAAACATTACCTCTGTATTGCCTTCCTCTTCTAAATTGAATGTTGACTGCTTGTGAACATCTGAGGATACTGCCTGGCTTTTCTGGTGGCATCTCACACTGCCCTGCTATTTCTACAGGGCAAATAACATATTGGTCTTCCTAGCAAAGCATGCTTTGCTTGATGGACTCAGGACAGGATAACTGACATAAGAATAGTGTCCCATGACAGCTGAAATGATAGGTTTGGGTAATTTCATAGTTCTTTTTGGCCTCTGTGAAAATGTATCAAAGTAATTCTTCATGAAAAATTACTTAAAATAAAAATAAGCCGTGACTATTTACTTGGAAGTTTTGATCTTGCTTTCCCTAATTCTGTTCTCCTATGGCAGTGAGCAGAAGTTTTAGTAGGTGATGGTAAAATTCTTGTAGTGCAGTGCACTGTTCTACACCCACCCTCTCCTAACTCCATAAAAGTGCCATCTCTGCAGTTCTGCCACTCCTGATCTATGCAGGTAACTTCACAACCCTGGCACCAAACATGCTACAGAATTATTCCCTAATGGGAAATTGTATGGGATGGTGATAATTATCTCATCAATTTCATAAACATTAACTGGATTCCTGCTGTTATGATTTGGAAGTTTTTCTATGTTCTTATTGCCCTTCCTGTTATCATATCTTCAGTGCAGCCCTTTAAATATGGAATAACTTGCTGAAATACATATTGTGATACAGATTTGAAAAGAATGGCACTGCTGTCACTTTCATTTTTGTGTATCAGAATACAGTACCTCCAAATTGTAAAAAACTTTAAGACAGCAAATATGAAATAATTTCAAATAAAAGCAAATTGTAGGTCAGAAAAAATCAGAAATTTTACTATAAATGGAGAAAATTATCAAATCTGAAATGTGTATTTGTCACTGATCACAGATCCACATGCATGTTTGTGAAAGAAAAACAAATCATAAGGTAACATACTCATTGTAAGGAATTTAACTTATCGCAGCTCAGGCTATTTACATAATGTATTTTTATTTCATGTTTATTTTGTGAAATCACTTGATTTTATCTTATGACTGCTGTCGTAAAAACAGCTTTTCTTGATGAATAACATTTGGAACAAAGCCAAAACCTGATCTAGCTCTTGTTTTTCTAGGATTAAGCAAAGAAGGCATAAGCTCTGAGTACTTTGTAACACTAAATGAAAAATCCCCATTTATCACTGGTAATCACTTCAAAAAGTGACCACCTGAATGAAATAAATAGCCTGTGTGATTGCAGATACAGCATCGTTATGCAAGGACAGGAGAATGAGAGGAGCAGATGCCTTCAACCATATGTAAGCAATCAAGACACTGAACATGTCAGAGATGCCAAAGGAGGAGACAGGACTGCCTCATCTAAAACCTCCAAGCTGCAGTTAGGGCCCTTCAATTATTTAAAATCTTCCCCTGGAGGGAGGGAGCTTGTTATGTCGAGATGCTTTTATTCTCCCTCCATTTCGGACTAACATAGGCTAAAAAATAAAACAAAGGAGATAGTGGGAAGAGCAAGCACTGCACAGTTCCACATTATAGAGGACGCTGGCCACTGAATTGGTGTGTGGGAATAATTTCTTTGCCCATATAAAAGCCCTGGCATTAGAAATCTGAAGCATTTTCATAGAAGAAAAGAAACCAAAGAGAAAGAGGCAAGAATAGAGATGAAAGGAGGATAGTATGACTTCAGCAAAAAATTTGGCAGAGGTAAATGGAAGGAGGAATAATTTTGAAGTTGACATGTGGTAAAGCTTAGTGAAAGAGAATAGGCACACCATATTCCATTACAGGAAATCTGAAATGGGATTTTTTTATCTCTCTGTGCATTACCAACTTTTCAGGTTTCTCTCTCCCCATGAATATCCATTTATATTTTCCCACTTCACCTGCATTGTCCTCACAATGGATTTTACCATGCCATGACCTTCACAGATCTGTAGATGCTTGTTTCTCATTAAAAAACTGTGTGTGCTATCATCTGCAGATTTTCCTGCTATGTTATTTGTGTCATTTCTCAATATTCAATGAGATATTAAGTAAGTCCCAACAGAAAGGTGACCTACATAGCACTTGACTTGTACCATCTGCCTTTGGTACAGATATTTATCATTATTCATTATGCCTTGTTTCCACCAAGCAACTGTTTTTCAGCATGCATATCAGTATTACTGTCAGTGGCAATATGATTCTATAAAAAAATTTCATGAGATAGTGCACACAGTAAAACCTCATATATTATGCCACCTGGCTTCTGTTTGTCAACAAGTGGTGTCATTCCATTGAGGAAGCAATCCATTCTGACAAGAAAGATACATTATTTTATTTCTTGTTTTCTTTTGTCAGTGAAATGAAGGCCCAAGCAAGATCTTCAGAGATAAAACAGCAATGCCACAGGAAAAGCCCCCATCTCCTCACTCCTAGCTGAGTTTCCTCACCATCGGGCTGATGTAGCCTAACCCTCTGTGCTTGCTATCCTCCTGATCTATTACTCCTTACTGACAGATTGCCTGCTTTTGAAAGGACCTTGTTCCCTTCTTCTGTTCACACAGACTCCTTCCACCAAGGCAATAACTTAATGTCTAGGGAAGCCTGGCTTCTGGGTAGACCTTTGTGTTTGATACCTGAGGCTGAGGGGAGACCTCTAGCTTCCAAGGTAATTGCCTAAATCTTAAACTCAAATTTTTGAGTCTGCAGTTTCAGATTGAAAGCAAATCTAATTGATCACAGAAAAGTTGCATTACATGTGAATTGCATTCCTCAGTCTTACAGAAATCTGTAGCGCGGATTTTTCTCAATATTTAGTTTTCTTCAAGCACATTTTTTATAATCACTGACCATTTTTGTTGCAGACATTTGAAAAAATTCTGGCAGTATAATATATACTCCTATTTCTCTGGGTAGGACAAATGGAAAAGTTCATTAGCATTATGAGAATAATGCATTTTTTCTTTCTGTTCCATCTTTATTTTCAGAGTAATTGGTATTATAGCAGGAAGAGAGTAATTTTCTACTGCAATTGGACAGAAAGAAAGACTTGCCTGTTGCCCTTGAGAGGAGAACATATACCTTTTACATCACTCTTTTTATTCACAACAAACTAAAAATCTATAGAAGTCAGCTTGCTCATAGGTAACATTCCTCTTCAAGTTACTTGAGCTTTTTGCTTAAGTCTACTTAATTATTTATCTGTATAATCAAATCTGCATAATCTCCCCAGAAGAAATAAATGGCATAGTGTAGATATGCAAAAGATGCTTAGTTTCTGAGAAAGAACAAAGCTTTTGCAAACTCCTCCTGAGACAGCATAACTTTGGAGAAAGATCAAAGGAGAAAACTCAATCCAATATTATTAGATGGATTAAGATTTATATGTAATCTTGCAGTGGTATTGCTCAAGTTTCAGCACCAGAAAGGTTTTGTGAGCATTCCCAAGAGAAAAAGAAACCAACCAGCATGATTTTTTTACAATATGTTCCAAGGCCAGAAATGAGCAGATCTGCTATTTGGAACTTTCTGTGTACTTCTCAGCAACCTTATCCTCCCAGTGTGAGAACAAAGTCTAATGGTCATTTGGGGAGGCAGAGTTGCAGTCCTTAAGATGGGCTGCCTTAAATTCTTTTCTAGGGATTTTTATGATGTGCTTTTTTTCCCATAGGGATTTGAAGGAATAGATTTGTGAAAATTTTGGGTTGGTAGAGTTATCTGAGAATGTTCCCTCCTAACAGTTCTGCCTTCTTGGTGGTCTTTAATGGGCTCAGTCACATTTCTTCATGGTTTTTTCTCACCACTACTCTTTTGTCAGCCCTTTTAGGGGAAGAACATATGCCACACTCCAAGCCTTCCCTACCTGAGTGCTGCCTGCAACTTGAAATTTGTGCATTTCCAGCTTCTTGCTGTAACTCAACCAGTGAAAGTGAAGAATTTCAGCTTAATGAAACTGGTTTTCCTTCTATTTTACTACAAAATTAATATTTACTGAGTTTATAGAGCAGTAATTGCTATATCACAGCCGTATCATAGTCAGTTCATATTTGCTCTGGTGAGTGTTTACAAGAATGATAAAAACATTGTAAATTGTGACAAGGGACACATTTATTTACTTCAAACATATGTAAAATGTTTATTTTTACTATTCTGTCCCAGTTTGACGCATAAGGTTTTACAATAGATATTGAATGATAAATGTGTCCCTGGTTGTTTTAGTCTACATGTGGGAGGTTAATATCTGCAAAGCAAAGTGACAATAGAGGAGCAAAGGATAGCCCCAGGGACATAAAGAAATATTGATTCAAAATGTAGAGTGTCTTCCTAAAAAATATGTTTGTGGGACATAAAGGACTACGTAACAAAAATAAAAGTAATAGACAAGCTTTGGATGGACATCTGTGACACAGACTATTTTCTTTGTTTCTGTGAGATTATAGCAAAAGCATGTAAAGTCTGCCATAAGGCATTATAACATTTAATCACATTTCACAAGCTATTTTTTCTGCACAGAGCCGTGCTTTTCTAGGACCGCAGGGTATTTGGATATTTCTCAGAAAACTCTGAGATATTGTACTTGCTGAGAAGTGTATGCCATGTCTGGATTTGAACAATTTTATACTCTTCACACAAAAGAACCACTGAATGTTGTGAAGAACTGCTAAAGGATGTCAATGTAGCTATGTGTTTAAAATTTCCATTTAGGATCATCACAGTTCATCTTCACAATTTTGAGCTAACTGGATAATATAAACTAGAAAAAGCTGTTGAGTCTTATGTCAAATAAAACATGCTCTGCTATCCTGGAGAAGGTACAAACTGAAATACATTTCAAGCTGGGATACCCACAAAATGTGATAGAGATTTATGGAGAAAGAGTTAAGCAGTTCAGAAATTAGAAAAAAAAATATATAAATTTAGTTTGCAAAGTCATTCTAAGAAGTAATTAGCCTGTCAGTCTCTCTTGTTTTCATCTAGAAATATCATTCTCTGATGAGTGCATTAAAACATTGCTTCTGTTAGAACTACACAATTTAATGCTAAAGATATTCAGATAATGGCAAGTGGACTTGATCTTAAAGAGCTTATTACTTCAATCTTCTTTTTATCACACAAATAATCAACCTGCTTAATTTCAGCTTACCAAATCACTACACAAATATATGGTAGGTTTTCTACCTAAACAGAAATGTGTTTAGAATTTTTGAAAATGGGGCAGTGTTTTCTTGATTAGACTTCATGACAAAATATACAGTCATGTAAGCCAGCTGAATTCTATTACTACAGAACAGTGTTTCATCTATTTAATATGCAAAACATTACATTGATGTCACATTAAAGCTGTATAATCCTGAAAAGTCATACAGTGGACAAAAGATAAAAAAGAAACTCATATATTTTCTTCTATACATGTCTTGCATTTCCCCAGATTCTTCCATTTATCTCTATTAATTTCTGTAGAAAATAGTTAAACCTCTTCTGATTTTTTTACCCATAAATTGGAGGAGATAGACATTTTGTGTTGCTAACTCATGTTGACAATGCCATCAAGCTTGACTATGGAGGTCCAAGCCTCTCTGCATTTCCCTGAAACAGAAGGTATTCCCATCTATAAGTATTCAAAAATGTGAGTAAACTGAATAAAAATTCACAAGACTGGCCTAAAACAATAATGTAAGCCCGCTACATTTTAGGTTGTTTTTCATTTGTAATTTTCAACTCTTTCTGGAATACTCAAGTAATTTTTTTCAAGCTGTTGGAACCATGGAGGTCAGAAAATAAAAAAGGGAAGTTCCGGGAAGTTCCGGGAAGGGAAGTTCCGGGAAGGGAAG